>PVJA010001930.1:0-38533 GCA_004027025.1 Myocastor coypus
ACCATTGTTAAATTTAAACAATAAAAAAATTGAAACTCAAAAAAAGAAAAAAAGAAGTAGCTTAAAATGTGAGATAATCAGGCATACGTTTGAACTTCAGCTCCATACTCCTATTTGCTGCATGAAAATGAATTATCCACTTTATCAATCAATATTCCTACATATGATGTGTGGGCAATTATTATTTAAATGCTTGCAAGGGAAATAAAAATAATATGTGGAAACTTCTTATAACTGTCCCTGCCAACTGGTATATATTTAATAAAAAGAAGTATTGTTTTCAAAATAAAGTCGTCATAAATTTCAGATTTTAGAGCATGTGGTTCTTTCGGGAGAAGAGTATATAGGAAATACACACATTGAAAGATTCTGCGGGTGGGCCAGCCAAATAGCTCAGTGGATTAGAGCATCTGCCAGCAGGCACACGGACCTGCAGAGCCAGCCCTGCCTCCAGGGCACACTGAGAAGGCAATTGAGACTGAGCGTGGTGGCACACTCTTGTAATATCAGCTCTTGGGAGGCTATAAACAGGTGGATCACTATGAGTCTGATCTAGTAGTGAGACCCTAAACACCCTGTAAATCCTTCCCTAAAAAATACAGAAAAAAGGGAAAGATTCAGCGGATGTACAGCCTGTATTATAACCCTCTCCTCTACATTAACAATGAATCTTTCTGAATTATGTTTATCCATTTAAAAACAGATTCTTTGAACAGATTCAGGGCCTATAATCAGATTAGATTCCTGATTTATACTAGACTTCCTGGATATTTGATCTGGGGAAAATGACTTTAAAATCCTGTACATTCTGAGTTTTACTATTTGTAGAAGAATAGAAGTCCCTGTACATATCAAAGGATTACAGTTATTATTGTAATTGTGAGAATTATAAAATACATACGAAATGCCCATCTTAAGCAAATTGCCTATTCGTTAGTTATTCATATCATTAATAGGCATTTCTCTCATGTCTCTTCTGTCCTTATAAAAAGGTGATGCTGACCTCATTCTTCTTCATCTCTTCTTTCCATCTTCCTACCTATAGCTTCCATAGAAATCTGTCTATTTACAGAGCAGCTCTTTTCTCTCTTAGCTATCAACAAAGGTCTGTAAGGGGTGTGAACTTCACACTTATGTCCTTTCAGGGACTTGCTCCAATGTGATTTCTTCTTCTTTCCTGACCTCAAAGTGTCCCGAATCTGTTTGTTAGGTCTTTGATCACTTAAAACCGTTAGGTTTCCAGTAATTTAACTGCAATCATTAAAAACATCAACTCTATGCTTGTAGTCATCCCACAGGATAGGAGAGGGGTGGTCCTATAATATGGTTAACTGTATAGGGTAGCACATGCCAAATGGGGTGTTAGCCATACTGACCAGGAGCTAACAGGATTTCAGGTGCTGGGGACCAGGTGTCTGGAGCAGCTAAGCACAGTGGTAGGAAGTGATCAGGGATTGAGTTTCTCTTGGAAAGGGTCAGGCTCATGTTCTTCTAGTTCTGTAGAAATACATAAGAGAACAGGGCAAAGCTTCTCATGTGTGGGCAGAAAACCTCTACTTCAGTATCTTACAGGTCTTTGGGGCTTAAACTTTAAGTTATTGGCTCATCTTCTGTCCCACACAAGTCACACACACACACACACACACACACACACACACACACACGCGCGCACGCACGCACGCACGTATTCACACACGCATGCACTCTGTTGTACCAGTCTTACAGCATAGTAGCACTATGCATACAACTTTCACTCTAGAATCTGGTTGGATCACTGTGTGTTTGCCCTCTTACAGCTCCAGGTCTCTGGTCAATCACCAGGTGCTGGGGACTCTCTCCGTGTTATCTGCCAGTGCTTTCCTTCACAAGTGCCACTGCACAATTCAGGATGCTATAATGCTGTGTGTGGATTATAAGGACAGGCTCCTCATTATTCTTAAAGTCAATCCCTACTTAGTTCCTGCCCAGCAGCCACAGTGCCATTTCTCAATAAAAGTCGGATCTCTTTCTACACCTAAACGAAGCCCCCACTTCTTTCAAGGGGCTCACAGGTGTAATGCAGCAAGATAGCCTCCTCCCCCAGCAAGGGCTGTGCTAACAAAGGCACTGGCCATAAGCTCAGTGAATAGCGCTACTTAATGTGATAGGCGGTGCCTTTGCAGAGGGAAATGGGATCAGCAGAATGGGAATGAATTTCCCACTACAAAGCTTTGATGCTTTCTCAGTGGTTCCCTGATCGGGGCAGTGGATGAAGAATATTTGAGCAGGAACTTGACTGTCGCTCTTCAGTTCGACTGGTAAGGACCCCAGTGGTTTGAGTATCATGAGATTCTTTTGTCTACTCATCAGCTGTCTTACTTACGTTTGTCATTTCTGAGATAAAATACCCAACACCCAACATTGAAGGGGAGAAGGTTTACTGTACCTCATGCTTTCTACAGGTTGCAGTCCATAATCATCTGGTCCCAAGGCAGGGTGGCATGGCAGAGGGCCTGAGAGGAGAAACAGTCCATGGGAAAGCAGGACAGGCAGAAGCCAGCCAGAAGTGAAGTAGAAAGCGAGCGACAGTAGCAGCCTTCTGTCTCTTACATTCTTAGGGTGCCCTTGGGGTACTCACACCCCGCATCCTAGCATCACACCATGGCTCTTAGCATTGAACTCTAGACACAGTCACCTCTGAAGATCCCCACCTGTGCCTCTAGGGGGATATCCAGGTACAAGCCATGAGCCCGGATGTAGACAAATGGGTTGTGCACAGATCTACATGTGATTCTCTACTTTCCATGATTTGTTTCTGCAGGAATTACTCTCCCACATGTGCCTCACCCACAGTGTTCCTCTTCTATTACAGCACCAATTGAAAAAGGCACCTTTTTTGAGAAATGTCTCTTGCCCCTCTTTTTCTTTTCTTCCACTGTGTTCACCCTCACCTCTCCGCCAAGGCATATGTGTTCACTACGTGTTTGTCACACTTGCTCCTCCCTGATACCATTTGTTTTTACGTGGCAGCCACTGACAAGATGAAGCAAACACCAAGAGAGATGAGTGAGAAGGATTCATGGGAAACCCTGTAGAATGAGATTTTCTCCTCCCCATCCCTGGCAGGCCTGTGTCTATTGAAAGATCTGAGAAGGAAGCAGACTAGAGAGAGAACTATCTAGATCACGGACCCGAAAGTAGAATACAGAGACTTTTAGTAGAATACAAGACTTTTATAACATCATGGTTTCATAAGTGTGACAGAAAGCCTATTCTTTTTTCCCCATCTACCAAGAAGGTTTTGAGCCACTTGAAAAGTGTTCATGGAGCAGGTGAACAAGAGCCACATTGTAACTTTACATACATAATAAAAAGCTAAGTGATAATTCCATTGCCACCCTGTCCCATTTACTCTGCTGTTTTTCCAGTAGTGTTTCATTTTATGTCATTTCCATTCAAGTTTTCTACTATAAGCATTTTATTCACGCATAAACGTAAGGAAACCTGAGCTTAGTAACTTAGCCCAGGTTCCCCACTACTGTAAACAAGTAGATTCTGAGGAAGAAGGGGAAGAGGGGAATCTGGAGCTCTGGTTTTTCTGTTAAGCCAAAAGGAATAAACTTGATCACTGTAGAATGATTTAAAAAAAAAAAAAAAAAACCTTAACCCAAGTCCAGTGAAAAACAAATAGGAATTCAGAAACTCTAACTCACTAAATCTGTATTCAATCACCTCACTACTCTGTCCCCTTTGCTTTTATTCTTTAATATGAATATGTAACTTTTGGTTTGAATACAGATTTTGGTATTTTTGCAAGAAATAGTCATGATGTGTTTGTTTTCATCTTGAAACACAATGAAGTGCTTGCATTGCTGTTGAAAGTAAACATATTTGGTCAGTATATGAGTAAATGACAGAAATGTTTGAAAGAGGAGAACGCAGAAAGGGCAGAGCTGATGACAGCCGTTTGCTTAGGATTGGGTTTGTCCCTGGAGTTCCTGGTAAGTGTTGATTTCTGCAGTATTTTACTTCTTCTGTGTGACACACTCCAGTTAAGCCTCAGCAAGCACAGTTGTCCCCACGTGCACCATACCCTGGCCCTGTACTTGCTCAGCTCCCTCACCACATGCCTGCTCTACTGACTGAAATTCTGATTTTCACAGAGTGGCTTCTTCACGCCGGAGATTTTCAGTGAACATTATTTCAACTGAGTCAGGACAGTACAGAATGAATGGGATCCTAGGGCTTTTAAAACATTCATGAGAGGAGTAAAGCTGTAAACACTCTTTGTAATAATCAATCATACATACCGTGGAGAGAAAGATGAAATCTAAAGATGACTTGTGCCTCAAGTGTCTATCTAATGACATCTTTAGTCTAGTTTTTCTAATTACTTTAGGAGATGTCTTTGTCCTACCTTAATTCTTTTCTGTTTGTAGCCCACCGACTTTCCTATACACAGGAATTAAGTTCACTCCACCTACCAACTACCCGTGCTTCTGCTTTGCTTCCTCTCGTCACGTGGAAGCACCCTCTGCTCTTGTCGTTTCCCTTAGATTTAAATTGCTTCTGTGAAAGGTAGCCACACTCTTTTCTCTGAAAAGATGAAGATGAATACTTTTAACTTGTGGCACTAATATTATTGATTCAAGACAGGCTTTCTTTCTTGTTTTTCATTATTGAACTCATGTTTTAAAAAGAGCACCCGAATGATTGTAGGGTATATGTTTACTTATCTCTGTAAATTTACAAAAGTAAGTTCTATGGTTTGGATGTGGCTTGTCTCACACACTTTCATGTGACGGACAATCCAGGCCCCAGTGTAACAACACTGGGGTGACAGGGACATTAAGGAAGGACTAGATCGTGGGACACCATCTATGGGAGGGATTTTGATGAAGCTCCTGCAGGACTTCCTTAGTTCTCTGAGGAGCAGGTTAGTTTAAAGTGAGCCCACCCACGTGTTTGGTCCTTTGTGTAGGCTGCTGCTTGTTTGTGTGTGTGTTCCTCTGCGTGTTGTGATGATCGGGGCCTTCACTAGAACCGCAGGGGCCACATGGTGCCTTCCAGTTCTGGAGTCACTGGCCTCATAAACCTCTTATTCACCCATTACTAATGTTAGGTTGTCTGTTAGCAACACAGACAAAGACATCAGGTGCATAAGAAGGAAGAAAATATAAAGTATTTGTTAGACCTTTAACCTGAAGTAAACACTATTATGGTTCTGGAAAATACACTTTTTCAGGCATATGTTTGTGTATATTTGCAAAGTGGAAGCATATTGTGCATAGTTTTCAGACCTACTTATTGCAAACAGCCTTACAGTTACGATTAGTTATACACAGTATATTTTGTGACCAAATGATATTCTGTTTTACAGATGCATCATACATTTCACTGATCTTACACTGTTGAGAACAGATGGCTTCCAGCACTACAACCGATACTAAGTGACCACCTTTATACCTCAATTTTGTGTTTTCCTGACTATTGTTTTTTGGATTTGATGATTAATGTTACATTTATATCTTAAGGGATTACCACAGATTGTCTAACTACATGCAAGAAATGTTTTGTAACTTTATATTATTATTAGAAATGCATAAAATTATATCTCTTCTCTCTACCTGTTATCAAATACTTTTTCATTTTTTTTTATTTAACTTTTGAATCTCATGACTTTTCTGAAACAAGAACAGAGAAACATATGATCAAAGAAAGAAAGCCCTGGCAGTACTTATTTTTTCTCATTTGGGAATTAAGGTGAAGTGTATGTAGAAATATGCTAGGCATGTAAAAAACTAAAAAATGTGAACATAATTACAAACTCAAATCTTATAAATGGAGCCCATCGAAATGAAGGTGACCTATGCCAAGGGTGGCTCCAATACATACTGATTACAGCTTCCGACACACACTCCAAGGGCCACTGAGAAGGACACTGGATTCTGAATGAATTTCCTGGATGAATGGCAGTTTTGGAAATCCACACAGACAAGATAAGGGGGAAAAGAAGAAGCAATGTGTTTATTATTCAGTGTGTGTGTGTGTGTGTGTGTGTGTGTGTGTGTGTGTGTGTGTGTGCATGCTTGTAAGGGGGTAATGGCAAAGAATGTGAAAATAGTTAAATTAAACATCCAGGTTTTTTTTTTTTTTCTTTTTCTTTTAAACTTCAGTACTCTTTTCTTTTTCCAAGAGGATCAGATCATGGAAAAGAAGATTAAGAAAAGCAATGTTTCTGGCTATTGCATAAAGAATTGCAAGAACTCAGGTGAAGGATTTTGCAGCAAACATTAACAAAGCCAAATGCTAAGAAGAGTGAGACTTACTGCAACTCATTACTATTTGGCAGGAAATGATCCCTTTGGGTATTTAGAAGACCTGACCAATATCTGTCATGCGATGTAATTCTACACTAAAAATCCAAAGTGCTTACACTAGAGCTCAGTGTTATGTAAAGTTTTCAAAGTGATTGTGATGGGGAAAAAATCTGAAAACTTTAAGCTGCCAAATAAAGATATTATAATAGACAAACTTGAAGACTGCTTGTAAATTCTAGAATTCTATATCTTGAGGGAAAAAAGTTCCTAATCTAATGAAGACTTTCTAAATTCTAGAATTCTATATCCTGAGAAAATGAACATTCCTAATCTAATGGAATAGCAAATAGCAGGTAACACTGTTTTGTGTTAATATAGTCACTGTATGTAATGTCCCTCATCTATCTATCTATCTATCTATCTATCTATCTATCTATCTATCTATCTATCTATCTATCTTTGAAGGTAGAACTAATTCATAGAAAATACTTCAAAAGTTAGCCACCTCCAAAATCAGCCTTTCAAAGAAGAAATCAAGTAAAAAGCACCTATGAGCCTCTTACATTTGCTTTTTCAGGTATATTTTGTACATATTTACAAAATGGAAGCACGTTGTGCATAGTTTTCAAACCTGCTTATGGTAAATAGCCTTACAATAACTAGCATGCTCGTTATACACAGCTTGAGAAAATTAGCCTAATTATAGGATGTGGAACCCACAACAGATGGGAGAAACATAAAACCAATACTCACATCACTTTTCAGGTCTTATAAATACATGAATGTAATGCTGGGGAAATAAAAGAGGCATGAGAGGAGGGGGGGAATTATGGGACTTGAAACGCGCTACATGCACGTACTTGTCCCCTACAGTGAGTGACTCGTTCTGTACAACATCGTGTCCAAATAAAGGTAAAAAGAAGGAAAAGGGGAAGAAGGAGGACAAGAGAGAGATCAAGATTTTCTCATAAACTTTGCAGAAAGATATTAGCAGTGAACAAAGGGTCACGAAGAGGTAGGTTCATGAGGTGGCACTCTAAATTTGGAAGAAGTTTAGAGGTGTTATTGTGCAGAAAAAGGGGAAAAAACCTCAGTGGAGATATTGAAAAGAAAACAAGGTGGGTGGTGAAGGAGGAAGGTACCTCAGACACCGAAGAGAAATGTCGTTTTGAGCTCACAAGCACAGGGCCTGGAAAAACACATGTACTTGCCGCTTGTGTGGTAGTCCAGCGCCTGGGGGATATCCAGATGCCATCAAATCAGTCTTTTCTAGCTAAAAATTGGTCTTGAGCCTCCAGGGAGACTTTGGACATGGGCGTCGAAACTGTTAGAAACTTGGCCGCCCTCAGAGATTAACTAAAGCGCTCTGCGTTATGCAAAAAGAGATACGAATGAGACTTTCGGGGGCCGAGGGCAGGACACTGTGGGTTATATTAGATTCAGCTGTCTGGCCCAGACCTTTTACTCCCATAAGTGCGTCTTTAGGGAGGTGATCGGAACAGGGAGAGGTGATACCTACACGTGGATTCTGCTACTGATGGCTTTAGAGCTGAATGTGAGATTGAGTGGGGGAGGGGGGAAGCCCACCTGGAGAGGTGGCTCGCTGGGGTTGCTGCCCCAAAGGTCGCTTTTTCCCTTCCTTTGCTATCTCACTTTCCAGTGCCTTGTGGGGGGCTGTTCCTCTTCCATCATGCTGCTCTGCCTTGGGCCCAGCCAACGACGGACTGAAACCTGTACAAACTGTGAGATAAAATAAATCTTTCTTCCTGAGGGAAACAAGTGCATGCTATTATTAATAAATGTGACCTTTACTGGATGGTAAAGGACTGTTCCCTGGTTCTGTGCTAGCGACGCTCACAGAGCTGTAAGTCGTGCAGTGACTTAGTCACACAGGTTCATTGTGTGGTGCTAAGCCGCCCAGGCAGGCCGGCGATTCCCGCCCACGTGACTCTCTCACATCCCTTCTTTCCTTGTGTGTGCCGCTGTACTCTTCCCATGCCTGTGCACAGCTTGGTCACTCCCTAGTAAAGTCTTTGTCCTCCAGCACCGTCTTTACCCCACGCCATATTTATCCCAGTTTTACCTAGAGGTGACATTCAGAGGAGGAGGAGTGCTGCATGCCTTGAGCTTGCCTGGCAGCTGGAGCTTCAGAGGACCCTCTTGGCCACAGCTTATGGATCATCATCCTGCGAAAAGCAGTGCTCATTTTCAGAAAAGAGCAGTCTCTTTTCTGAGTCAGTTGCATCCTCCCAAGCAGAAGCTCACACGCAAGCTTGTCCTGTTTGGTTTGTTTCCCCCCAGGCAAAACTCATTCTAGCACTGAGAATTGGGGAATGTTATAAAGCAGCTTTTCCTTTTTGTTCAAAACAAATTTGACAAGAGTTTCATGAGTCACAATGAAGAGAATTCCCGCACAGTCCAATCATTGCAAAATAAGAGATTTACCTGTTAAGGCAGCTAATTTTAATAGCATGACAGTACTGCCCTTTAGGGGAAATAATTCTACTTGATATTTTAAAGCAAGAAAGCTAATTCAAAGCTCAAAATTTCACAATTACATTACTAAATATAGCCCTGTAGGTACTATCACCAACAAAGCATAAGCAAAGTCTAGGACAATAAAGAACTAAATTAAGCCTTTTGATGTAGTAGCAGCATAGAATAGGCTTTGAGGCATCAAAGAGACTCCTCAACTCAGCCTAGGAGCTTTGCTTATTAGATATAATGAGTAAGAGGAAAGGATCCTGAGCAGAAACTGAAATGCGAGTTAGGGACAGGTAAATACCACATTTGTACGATTCATATGAAATTTTAAGATGCGAATTCTTTCAGAGTGAAAGGAAACCACATGTAGCACAGCCGTTGTACTCAGGTGCTTTACAAAGTAACAACAGTAAACTCGACATAGCGTTAAAACCAGCACATTGGCTGGTAGGATGGTACCAGGCACCGCTGAGAATCTGTGATGGGTCACACTTGTCAAGCACTTGACTCATGCTATCTCCAATTCTCACGGTATGTTTAGGAGTTAGCAATTTTTGGCCCATTTAGCATATGAGGTTCTGAAGCTGTGATTAGGAACCTTTCACACAGAAGCACCCAAAAGACTATAAGACTGTACATTGTCTCCATTTTTATCCCGCAGCCTATTGTGGGATATTATTGAATAAAGATTTAGTAGAGTGTAGCACCTCTCTTCACATTAAGGTAAGACACTCGAATAAAATAGTGACACAAAAGTTAAATGAAAATTGAATAATACACTTTTAAATTAATTCAAATATTGACAATAGAATTAATATCTAAAAAAAGTAGTACCCAGAGAAATTGCTGTGTGGTTTTGAACACAACAGAGATTACTGTGATAGAATAGCTTTGGACTTTATTTATTTGGACTTCTCCTTCATACACCCTTTGGACTCTGACCCATCAAGCCTTTTGTGTTGTGCATCTCATCTTAAGACTCACTGAGGCTATGCAGACAGCTTGGCAGCCTAAGTGCCTGCCTGGCAAGCACAAGGATCCAGGGCTGATCCCTGGTACCACATGCTGCGCTGCCCCTGGAGCCCAGGCTCACTGTGCTGGCCGTTGAAGCCAAGCATGCTGGTGCATGCCTGTAATCCCAGTAATACGGAAGTGCAGAGAGCAGGGCTGCTGTGAGTCCCAACTGTGGAGCGAGACTCTGTACCAAATAAATAAATAAAGGATTTTAAAAATGTTGAAAAAATTAAAAAGGCTCATTAATAGCTCTCAGCAGATAATGCAAAAGATAAATTTCCCCTAGTAAGAAAACAGAAGGGCTAGAACATTCTACCACCTCTTCAAAGTCATACCTCGTCAAATAATATCCTTGAGATTCTTCTTTTACTCATCCTTCAATATAATCAAGAAAACATATCCTTCTCATTGTAAAGGTTTTGCTGCCTTTGACAATGAAAAAAAAAAAAAAAAAAGAAACAGACATCATAAGCTTATCAATTTAACCCAAAATACTGTGGATTTCCATAGAACAGTTTGAAAATGCCTTGTCTAGAAAAATTAGGTGATGTTAAAACTGGAGAATTTTTACGTTGAATACTCATAACATAAATGTAACTAATTTGGAAATTCATTTTCCCTAGTATACACAGATCCAGGACAAAGACAGCAGATGAGCTCATGTCTGCTACCCCTTTGTCATGGTAGAATCCTATTAAGTTCTTGGCTGGCACTGTGGATAGACAATATCATTATTTGCCAGTACAAAGGTAGTGAGGACTAAGTTTCAGAGTTCTTAACTCTTATCTTTGTGTTCCAAACATGAGATCACCTGATAAATTATTCTTCACAGCATCAGACTGGCATGCCAAACTATTTTCTCCCTCAGAAAAATAACAAAGACTGACTTGTTTCTTTCATTATTCACAAGTGAAATCTCATCAGCTGCTTTATCAGACCCTTATGCTGAGAGCCCTAACACACTATAAACTAAAATTCAGCATCAGGCGTGTGGGAACAGGCATCAAAGGCAGCTTCCAATGACACTGTCCTTTTAGGATTACAGCCCAGAAAGCCTCAAGGGACAGGATAGTTCCTCTTGAGAAAAGTGGGGCTGCGATCTAAGTGTGAATGATGTACAGAAGAGCCACTAAAGAAGACAGATGTTTGAAGTTGCAACTGAGCTTGCTCTAACACTCTTCAGACAGCTCGCAGTATTTTCCATCTTGCTTAATGCTGCCAGCAGGTCATCGCAAAGAAGTCATGAGTTGCAGTCGCAGCGCGGTTATGTATTTCCAACTACTCATTCACTTTTTAAAATACAAGGAGGAATTTCACAGACTGTGTCCTGAGACCAGGCTGAAGGCAGTCTAATGAGGCAGAGCATCTATAGCTCCAGCATCCCAAGGCTAAGGCCCCTCTTCCTCACCAAGATGACAAAAAGCCCCTGAAAAGCTTGCAATTTCAGGGACCACTCACTGAAAAACAGGATGCTTATCATGGAGGTGTTTGAGGACCAAATGCGATAATATAGGCAATATACACAGCTGGATATTTAGCTGGTGTGAAACAAGCATTATTATATTATTTCCATGGGATACAGCAGACTCATAGATGTGCTGTTGTTTTAAATAGGGTAAGAACACACACACACACTCACACACACACACACACAGCCACACACACAGCCACACCATAATGAATTGAAGAAGGAGGAGTATCCAGTCTGGGTCTGATTCTGACTCCACTTTCTGGCTTGTATTCTCTATCTGTAAAGTGAGAAGGTGGTAAGAAATGCTCCTTTAGTGTGCCTCAAATGTAAATGACTGTGTTATTCAGACTCTGATCTTCCTGGAAAAATGTGTGTTTAGCTCACAGATCTGCATTATGCATTTGCCTCTTTTATTTGAAGTGGTATAAGGCTTGGCTCAGGAATGTAATTTTGTACTTTAACATATGTATAAGCATGGGATGTTGGAAATTTGTTTTTAACAAAATGATGAAGTCTTTTCCCAGTTTCCCTGCCACATTTAGAGAAATATTCTCCAGGTCCAAGTGTTAAATGGTTGGTTGCTGGCCTGTGGCTCATGGAAGGTGGTGGCATTTGAGAGGTGAGGCCTGTGGGAGGAAGTTGGATCACAGCAGGGGCCGGTGATGTGGGCATTGGAACTCCAGACTTTGCCTCTTTCGCTTCGTTTTCCTGGATACCACAAGGGGGACAAATTCTTCCACTGAGCCCTCCTGCCATTATGCACCATCTCATGACAGACCCAAAGCCTCAGGACCCCTGAGCTGAATCCTGCAAATCTATAGCTTGTGTATTTTGTTGTAGTGGCAGAAAGCTGATTTGGGTGCACTGCCTCTGAAGTCTGCTCAAAGCTGTCAGGGAGCCCTTGCTTGCCACGAGGTGGGTGCATCACGTGTCATGACCAGTCCCAGATGAAGTCGCCTTTCTTGGGTCTGTTCTGTCTTTCTTGCTCTCCCTTCTCATATGGGTTTTCTCATTACCATGTTCTCCTTCTCAGAAATGTAATGAGGTGCTTCGGTTTAGACACCTGCTGACTTGTGGACCACACCTGGGAATTAAAGCCAGAGATTCTAAACAGTACTAACAATGAGGTTTTCTGCTTAATTATGTCACTCTGAGCCATGAAAAACAATGGAGAGTTGTGTGTTCAATCTGTTTTTTCCTTCCTGTAGCTGTTCTCCTTTATTGAAGTAAAGTGGCATCTCTGTTCTCCTGAGACTGTAATCTTTGTTCTCTCCTTTTCATTTCACACTGCGAGCTATTATTATGAGTACTGTAATGAACAAAATAAATCCTCTTGCTGTGGGCAGATAATCTCTACTCCAAGAGATAATTATCGGATCTCATAGGAATTTGTTTTTCCACTCAATGCATAATGATGGCTCTCTTCTCTGAAGATGCTTCATCATGTTTAATACAATGCAATCACAAACCATGGTGCAATGTGTAGTAGTTTAAAATCTCTCTTCTAAGATGGTATGAATGAGGAAAGTTAATTATATCTAATGGTCCTTGGTCTCCTAAGAGGCGAGCTTGTTCCACCTGACGAGAAACAGTGGTTTGAGAAGCCAGGCAATCTGATAAGCAGTTTAAAGTGAGTGGTCTGTTTGTATTATATCTCAAAGCTATTGTCTAAATCAGAAGCATTTGGTATTACATATTCTGTAAAGAAAAACTAGCAGCAGAGTCAGAGTCAGAACGGTATAAAACAAAAGCAGAAATTCTTTTGAATTTTGAATCTTATAACTGCATCTCTAGGTTTTTCATTTAATTGTGGCAACTCACCTGAAAGTTTTGCATATTGGCAAATACAGTAGAAAATACAGTGTTGATCTTAAAGAAGTTCAGGAAATGTGAAGCTTCACTAAATTGCCTATTTTCCCTTGGAAGTTACATTGATGCAGTGGAAGGGAGGCAGTCTATTGATCAACCTCTCAGGTTCCTCTGACTCACACTGATAAAAAGAAATGGGAAATGCTGAGTAGACTTTATATCACGTTCAAATCTCAGAAATTATTCTGCAAAGTTAGAAATATTTGGGCTTCCTCAGATTTGATGTTATTCCCATTATATGCTGTCTTGTAACCCATTTTAAGTTTTATGAGTGGTACGTGTAAAAACTAGTGTTAAATTTTTCAGCTAGAAGCAGACATTTACCATAACTTACAAAATGGAGTGCAGTGGATCTTTACCTTGCTGATAAGAAATAAGAGAATAAATAAATCACATGTTTTCTAAGGCATTTTCTTTACTCACTTCTGAAACAGGCTGAGTTGGAGCCAGCTTGTAGTAGAAACTCTTGCTTCTGATGAGAAATAGATGAATTCCAATGTCCCATCCAAACTTAGAATTCTAAGACAGACCTCATCAATCAACTGCAATAAGAAAAGCACCGCAGTGAGCCGAGAAATAGTTCATTATTTCCATAACCTAGATCTCATTTTAACATATCTATCTACCTAATAAACGTCCATTGTATAGGTACTATGTTCTAGGAAGGAGAATCTCCTGTTGCAAGATCAGAAGATGAATTGGACATATTTTAGTTACTTAGGGATAATAAATAAGCAAATCACATTCAAATCAATAAGTAAGAAGTCTTACACCAAGTTTACATATGCAGGGAAGATCCTAGGTAAATGGAGAGTCTGAGTTATCATTCATGTCCTTAGGATCTGAGCAGGTATCAGCTTGGAGAGTCTGCAAAGAAGCTCACACCTAGTGTGTCCCCGCGGGGCAGGATGGAGGCCTGCTGGGGGTGGCTCACTGGAAGGGCCCAAAGCCAGGGGATCTTCCCATAGCAGACATTTAAAAAACTGAGACCATCAGAGATGGGGTTGGAGACACAGAGGACACCCAACAAATGAAGGAACTTCAGTGTTAATCAAAGGATCTTTTCACCCCGTAAACGTAGCTCTAAGAAGCCACTGAGGGATTGCACGCAGAAGCTTGACATGAGCATCTGTCCATGGGTAGGTGTTAAACAGAACTCTAGCAGCTGCATGGGAGATAGGTGTGGGGGAAAGAAGAGCAAAGCAGGAAGAAATGGGTACGCTTTAAAGAAAAACTGATGCAGAAACATAATTAAGGTAAATAGAAGCTGAATAATAATCCATCACTCTACTTGACTACACACAATAAACCAAGAGTGTGCCAAAATGTAATTTGATTTAATAATCATTACAAATCTATGATGCAGTGAGCTACATTTCCATATATCATATCATTATTGTTATTGTTATTATTAATGTTTTTGAAACAGGATTCTCTAAGTTGCTAAATTGCGCTGTTTCTGCTTCCCAGGCAGCTGGGATTTTAGTTCTGTACCACCATGGCTAACTCAGGCATTCAGAAATCTTGATAGAGACTGTGTAATAGTTGCTAAAGCAGCATGTAGATTCAGGATGCATGCATTGGAGGCATAAGACAGTGCTGCTACAGTCACGTGCTAACAGTAACTTTAAGTACAACTCTACCATTCATCAAAGAGAATGCAGGTGGAAACTATGCTTAGGGGAAAAGATGAGATCTTTCATGAATGTGTTAAACATGAAAAAATAATGGGGTCTAAGTGTTTTGGTAAAAACATTTACAAATCTAACTAAGTAAGATAATGAATTATTTCATCTTATTTTAGAAGTCTCATAATCATATTTTTTTCACCAAGTGATAGTAGTAGTTTATTTCAAGTTAAGATCTTATCTTTTAGGAATTATAAAATTTTCATGAAATCTTTTGCTGTCTCCAAGCCATTACATAAGACTGGATTTTAAAACAGGTGAAGAGACATTAATTACTGTTTCTAACGATCTGTGAAATTCCTCTGCCAAATTATAGATGTGAAAATATAGATAAAAAATTAATCCAATATCATCGCAATAAATTCTAGATAATGATAAATATAACGTCTTCATTTGCTCTTACTTTAATTTTTTTCTTTTTTTTTTTTTGAGACAGGGTCTTGCTATGCAGTTCAGGCTGGCCTTGAGCTCACTTGTGAAGCCCAGGCTGGTCTTGAACTCTCACCAATCCTCCTGCCTCAGCCTCCCAAGTGCTGCGTTGCTCTCACTTTAAAATTTATTTTATAAGTTTTTTTCAGAAGCTTTTAAGATTTATTTCAAAACAGAGATTTATTGAAAATTTTAAAAGAACAGAAAAGGGAAAGAATAGAAAGCTTATAACATTTCTTTTAATCTGCCACATGTGAGAGTCTCCTAAGCTACACTCTGGCTTCTGTCAGCTGGGCAAGCATACTCTGTATCTCAGGAGATGCTGAAATGATCCAGTTTCTCATGCTTATAAATGGTTACTTTTATCAAGGAGCCATCTCTGAATACTATAAAAATGCTGGTTAGAGCTGTTCTGGCCCGTGATGCTGAACATGTGAGGTTGGAGGGAGAAAAGGGCAACAAATACACAGGTATTTCACTTCAAGCTCACAGTGGTGTACAGAAAAATAATATGGTGTAAAGAACAGGAGCAATACTCACTTGGGGTGTGAGTTGTCATTTTATACAGTCCTCTCCAGGAGCATGTCGCTGGTAAGGCACATCTGAGTAGGACCTGAATGTACAGGGCGCCTGCCAGAGGCCTGATGGAAGAGTGCTAGGTAGTGGCTGTACCACAGCTTTGGCTTGCAGTGCCAGGTTGCTAGGACGTTGTGCTCTGGGGCTGTTTTTGCAGAGGCAGACTAGCAAGCAGCGGCTAGTACGTGCATTTTCGTAAGTAGCATTTCATGTTATGACCATTAGGATGATAATGCGCTTGTGTTAGAAGGCATGAACACCACATTTCCAAGAGTGGCTTTACTCCAAGCATTGGTTATGGGAAGACTTTTATTGATGTGGAACAGAAGAACACAGAGGTTAAAAATATGTAAATTCACCTCTTGATTAAAATTTTTAAAACAGCTTTTCTAGATCTCGCCACTAAATAAGACACAACTAAAACAAATTCGCCATTCTCTTGGAGCAGATATGCTAGTTCTTCCCAAGCTATTCTGCTCTTGCTTGACTAAACCATTTTTCTAAAATGATAGTTGCATTGAGAAATTTTTACTCATTTCAGTCTGTGTCCTGAGGAACATCTGAACAAACTTGTTTATTTTACAGAGGTATCAGTGAATACTGCATTTCAAACTATTTTCTATATAGAACTATACAGAATATATAAAACGTGAACAGATTTTTTTAGTAACCATACAAACTTTTCATAGCCAATATTCATTGTTCTTTGCCGTCTTCTAAATATCTTAAACCCATCCTGATTCATTACCTTTCAAATGCCTATTTTCTAATACCTAGAAATGTGTCTTTAGTTTCTTTCACAGCTTTATTGATCTTTGAACAATCCTGAGATTAAAGTCTTTTTAGATATCATCTTCTACTGAAGGAAAATTATATTTTTAATCTTTCACCTCCTACTAGAGTCAGTTTTCTTCACAAACTCTCCAACACTTTTTAGCTCACCCTATGCAAAATTAGAAACCTGCTCTTATCTCATAAATTTTATGCACCTACCATAGATAATAAATGCAGATGATTAACGCATCTGTCTTTTTGGGAACTGAATGATGGCACTAAGTTCAATGCATTCAATGGCTTCTGGTTTTGCTGAGCATGTCACATGGGCATTTGAGCATTTTTTATTTCAAAAATCTTATTAGCAAACAAGAAAGATATACCTCGGATGATTAAGTCCTCTAATGGCCAAGGAAAAATATAATTGTAATTCCATAGCAGTAGCAGTAAACACCGCTGTGGCCTTATCCCAGTGTCAACATTTCATTTTAATGGTAACAGGACCTCTCCTGTTCATTGTGAAATCCTTGAATGTACTTTACAACCTGTTTAGCGTATATTGAATTTATGGGGAAGACCAAATGAAGCCTGAAAATTTACTAGAAAGAAATTGTGTGGATTATATGGGAGATATTCATTGTAATTTAAAACTGAGCATCTTACAAAATGTAAAGATTTGAATAGCACAGCATTTGAACAGGGACAGCTGTAGCGATTGCGGCCCTTTATCCTTGTCAGGCACCTGCCCTCTTAGTGCAGTTCTCTTAATTTTTTTTTTTTTTTTTTTTTTTGTCTTTTTAGGGAAGGGATTATAGGGTGTTCAGGGTCTCACTACTAGATCAGACTTGTAGTGATCCAACTCTTTAGCCTCCCAAGAGCTGGGATTTCAGGCATGTGCCAGCGCACCCAGTCTCAGTTGCAGTCTCAGCGCACCCCTGTGGCGGGCCTGGCACAGCCGACCTGGGGATTGAAACCCTGAATCCTGTGCCTGTTTGCAATTGCTTTAATCCACTGAGCTCTTTGGCCAGTCCTTTTCTCCTAATTCTTGATTAACGGCTGTCACAGCGTTGCAGTTTTCAGAGCACTTCTCACACATGTGAGCTCTTTAATGCTCTCAATAATCCAACAAACTTGCCATCAGTATGATTATATTGTATCTGGGGAAAAGAGCCCTGATTAAATGGACCCAAGATAGTGAGTTGAATGAGAATGGTCTTCTTCCCGTAAGAAGCATGTTTGTTTAGTTTTGTTTCGTTTTCACTGAGCTGTCCAGTCAGTGCTTCCCTTTGTCAGCTAACGTGGGAAGGAGCGGGAGAGCCTCATTATGTGCGGGCCTGCGAGGCAACAGGGACCGCTTCCCACTGGGACAGTAGAAACAGCCAGGGATCCCATCCTCAAGGTCTGCCACAGGGTGTGGCCCGTCCTCTGGGATGAGCTAATCCATTTTAAGCCTAGGACCTTGAATCTCCCCTCCAGCAATAACGTGAAGATAAAGGAATGCTGAGAACAGCTTGGAATGTGCTAGGTGGGCTGCCAGCAACAGCGCATGGAGGCCCAGCGGTGTGGCTAGAAACACATACACCATAAAACGAAATGTTGGAGAGCAGTAAGTCAACCTTAGAAACAGCTTGATCATGTAAAGAATACATTTTTTATTGTGCTGTCTTGAAAAGTATTCCTTCATAAATTTGTGGGAGCTAGATTTGAGCTAGAAATGCTTTGATCCTTTGGGGCTGCATTGTAACTTCTGGGAGCTTGGGAGTCGTGGACTCTGGTGTGTGGTCCTAATCGGGGAGGACTTGCACCTTCTCCTTTTTTGGCCTCATCTTCCTTTGTAAGATTTTTGTGCTTCCACAAATGGACACTTCACTTACAGATGCAGGTTCACCTATATGTGCAAACAAAAAGTGTTATCGTGGTTTTATACCAGCCGTATGAGGCCTGGAAAAGCTGTGGCAGTGATTTTAGGACTAAGTTTCCAGGAATTCTGGCGTCTTGTGTATTCAAAACATGATCTAAAAGGATGTAAGAGTGTCTACTGAATTGCAGAGCCTGTTTCTTTTCCTCCTTCTTTTTAAAAAGACATAGTTCCTTGTTTTGACTGTATCTATTCTAGAAAAGAGACCTGAGAGTCAGTGAGATCGCTCAGTGGTCCAAATACCAGCTTAGGAAGCACAGGGACCAGGATTTGATCCCCTGCACTACATACTGTGCCAACCCTGTCCCAGGCTTGCTGAGCAGTCCACAGAGTCTGGGTGTGGTGCTGCATGTCTGTAATCCCAGTGCTGAAGAGGCTGAAATGGCAGGATCACTGTGAGTCTGAGCTGCCTAGTGAGACCCTGTAGCAGGTACATAGGAAAAATACAAACAAACATGCAATGCATATCTAAGGGAAAGGTACAGGAAACACTTAAGAGTGGAGTGTAGGTTCTCAAAGAATTGAAGCACAGCACAGTTGGTAAGTGGGGATCTTTAGTGTGTTTTGGGAGGTAGAAATTTGTGAAATTCAATGGTCTATAGTTTTAGTCTGTTTTGAATTTTAATTTTTTTAAATATTAAGGCTGGCTCAGCCTACCCTGGGGGTGGGGCTGGCATAGCACATGGTGCCGGGGATGGAACTGCAGCCCCTGCAGTTGCCTAAGCTTGCCTAAGCAGGCACTTCAGACCTCTAAGCCATCTTGCCAGCCCTAATTTTTACTATTTTAAAAAGTACAAGATAGTAAAAAAACACATTAGAAATGATACAAAGTTTTGTTAAACAAAATAATAGGAATTTGACAATGGTTGTGTAGTCTATAACGCTAAGTTTAAATCAGTTATTTCAGTTACCAGGTATAAACTTGCCAAGTTGGTTTAGAAAAAGTTATAAGAAATTAAAAAGAAGAAAAAAATGTAAGCTTTAACTGTTCTTTTCAAGAGACTAGTCTTAGTCACTGTCTCTGTCTCAGAGTTAGCCTTAGAGGGTGGGAGAGTATAGCCCAGTTTGGAAAATCCAAAAGTGAGGTCTCTGCAAGGGTGAAAGAAGACCATTTGCAAGTGAAAGGGAGATGCCCAGATTTGCTGTTTTTGGAGACTTAAACGAAGTAAATAAACTTAGGCTTGTGTTTTGAAGCTGCAATTTTTTTTTTTCCTTTTTATTTTGTAGAACTGGGGATTGAACTCAGGCCTTTGTGCTTGCCAGGCAAGCACTTATTCTACTGAGCTATCTCCCCAGGCCCTGCAGTTTTTCTTTAAAATAGAATTTAAAAAAATTATGTCCTCATTTCCTTTCTATCTGACTTTACTTTCTCTGCTCTGTCATCCCCCAACTCTGCCCCATACCACTGTGTTTATGTTACTACAACTCTGTGAAGTTATCCTCTGCATTGCCCAATCTATGTTCACAAATCATTTCAATGTCAGACACTGCTTTAAGCTTTAATGCCTGACTAGCATTCTAGTTCTCTGCAACAACCTGGAGAGGAAGAGTCCTCGTTTTTATTGCTATACTAGGGATTACAATTCTTGTCTGTTGCATGTGGGCTGTCTCCTGTGCCCTTGCTCTCTTTTTTAGACTATTGAAAGATGACAGTTCTTTCAGAAATTGAGCCAGATAGTCCGATGTCTCCTTTAGATCAGTCGGGATCAGATGTTTAGTCCCTGGTAGGGTCAATACTTCCTCAGTCGGAAGTAGGTAATGAAGATGGACCATCAGGCCTCTGCAATCCTCTAAGAATAAGGGAAGAAAGACTCATATTATGGACAACGTCTCTCCTAGAAGAAGGCCAGGACTGACTTTTTAAAAGAGCTTCAGATAATGACCACTTTTGGTTACACTGAAAGATAGGAGTGGATAGTGGCACCCCATTTAGGAATCTGTTGGCTTCTAGAATCTCTTTTGCCCTTTATTTTATTGATTGATTGATTGATTGATTGATTCTTCAGCTAACACAGAAGAGATGATTTATTATACACGCTTTACACTCAGCCAAAAGCGAGAACAGAAGTAGTCCAGAATGCCAGAGATCCGGGGCAAAAAACCAGGGGACTGCTTAGTTTGAACCCAGTATATCTCTCTTTGAGGTGGTCTTGGCGATCAGATGTCAATGCAGTTCTAATCCATTGAGACGTTCTAGACAGCACGCAGTCCAAAACCTGTTCCAGCCATGTCAGCCTCCAGCATTCTTTATTTCTTTTCCTTTGGCCTCCATGGGTGTACGAACTGTTTTACTTGAACCTCTACCTCATCTTTCTTCTTTTACGCTTCAGTCTGGACATTCGCTTCTTCCTCCACTTGGCTCTCATGGCGCAGAGGTTTCTAAGAAGATGGCATTAAAGTCGAGAGACTTGTCCTTTATTTTAAAGTAAGTCCTCCTACCCAATCCTTACTCTCCAAACTTCTAAGCACTACCAGTTGATTCTTTTGGCTTAAAACAACCCATCTCATGCTTGTTGCTTGTATCTGTAGAGCTAGTTTGATACATTCAGTCTTGCCAATTGTTTCACAGAGTTTGTATGGTATATATTTGAGCAGTGATACATAAAAACTGTCAGTGTTATTTTGAGCACTGTTATATCATTAGTCGATGATAACTGTTCTGTGGTCACCATAGCAGGAAAGGTACCATTGTGCTACCTACTCATAGATTTTATCAGGCTTACCTCTGCCTACAGAGATAGGAGATTAGGGCATGGGAAATCTGGGCAAATAGACATGACCTGTTAGTTAAATGATCCTGAACACACGAGTAGAATAGTTTTAAAACTGTTATACATGGACTTCTCACAAGATGAAAGGGAAAAATACACAAATATATGGAGCCAGATAGTCCGATGTCTCCTTTAGGTCAGTCAGGATCAGACTTTTAGTCCCTGGCAGGGTCAATACTTCCTCAGCCTAAAGTAGGTAATGAAGATGGACCATTGGTCCTCTGCAATCCCTTAAGGATAAGGGACTAGAGACTCATATTATGGACAACGTCTCTCTCAGAAGAAGGCCAGGACTGACTTTTTAAAAGAGCTTCAGATAATGAACACTTGGTTACACTGAAAGATACGAGTGGATAGTAGCATCCCACTGTATGTAGTTACATCATTTATAGCCTCAGGAGGGGCTGGAGAAATAGCTCAGTAGAATAAGTGTTTGTCTGGCAAGCACAAGGGCCTGCGTTCAATCCATGGTTCAGCAAAAGCAAAAATATTAGAAATTTTAAAAAATGTAATTGCACAGATCTAAGATTGTTGAGGCATCAAAAAGGCTTTTATGTGTTTCTAATTGATGATAATATAACTAAATATTATGTGGTTTTGAAGAATTTCTCACTTATAAATACATCAAGAATTGTAATCAACACTCAGGAGACAAAAGCACCTGCTTAGATAGGCACGGGGCCAGGGATTGATTACATGCGTGCAATGTCGGCCCTGCCCCTGGGGTGTGCTGAGATAGAGAATGAGGCTGGGTGTGGGGGTGCATGCCTGTAGTCCCAGTACTTGGGAGGCTGGAAACAGGAGAATCACTACAAGTTCAATCTGTGTAGTGAAACCCTGAAGACCCTGTACTAAATACATAAAAAAGAATTATAATCAACCTTGAACGTTTTACATTAATGAAGTACTAAATATCTTAACTTGAAATACTATATTTTCTAGCAGGAAAACTCATGAAATGTAGTTTCTTTTTTTTTAATGCATTTGGCACAGGCTTTCACTATGCAGTTCAGACTCATAGTCATCCTCCTCTTTTCAGCCTCCCCAGCCCTGTAATTATAGGCCTGCATCACCACACCCAGTCTAGGTGGCCATCTCAGTGTGCCCCAGGGCAGGGCCAGCTCAGCATGTGGTACAGTGGATCAAACCCTGGATCCTGAGCTTGCCTAAGCAGGTGCTTGGTCCTCTGAGCTATCTCACCAGCCTTGAAAAGTATTCCTTGAAATGATATTTTAGCAGCGCTATAACAAATTCATTATTGATTTCTGATTTTTTGTGTTAAAAATGGTTATTTAAAAGGTGGATTTTTTTGCTGCTAATATTTGATTGAGTTCAAAGGAAAACATCCACTTATGAAGACATGGTAATATAATATTAAATGCACAGTGTGGCAAACCATCTAACTGAATGTTGAATGTTACATTTTTTTTTTTTTTTTTTTTGAGATAGGATCTCATTATGCAATTCAGGCTGACCTTCAGGTCACTTTAGTAGCCTAGGCTAGTCTCAAACTCACACCGATCCTTAGGCCTCAGCTTTCTGAGTGCTGGGATTACAGGTGAGTGCCACCACACCTGGCAAATGTTAAAATTTGTTGGAGAGAAAATAATTCTGATTTTACCTTGCAAACCATACCAGAATAAATGTGTAGGTTTATTTTATGACAGAAAATGACATTCAACCCATCGAGCAACAAGGTTCAATAGGCTTGAGGCTTTGAGCAAAGACAGAAGAGTGGAGTGTTGAGTTTGTTTTCAATATGAAATCCATACACAGGTATTATAGGTTCCAGACTTGCAGGAAGTCTTGTTTTCAAATGGATAAAAGTGTGCACAGTTCTTTGGGTACAATATGTATATGCAAAGAATAACATCTGAGGTATAAGTCAGCTGGAACAGTTGATTCAGCAGCAAACTAAGAAGGGGCTCACTGGGTTTCCAGGTGAGTGAAGCTTTATATGACATATATTCTATGAATAGGTGTCTCCAAAGGACTTCAGTTCCGTGTTGCATCAAGGAAAAGACTGACTGGGATTCAGATCAAATCTCTTGACTTTTGTAGTCTAGTCAAACAGATGACACCCCAGATGGAACAATCAATAATAAGTTGGAGACAAAGAAAGCTATAGAGAAATGGTGAAATATCTACAGGACTGGCTCTACTAGCCTAACCCTTGGTACCTTAGCATGGCCTGCACCTAGCTATGTGTCCTGAGCAAATGGTTCCATTTCTCTGACTCTCACTTTCTTCTCAAATGAGATGAAGCTAGCTATAGCTCAGAGGTATTACGTGAAATAAATGGGGTAATAAGCACATAAGGCATTGCTCAAGGGCTAAATTCCCATTGTCTCTGACGTATAATAGGTGTCTAAAATAATGATAAAGTGAATACTTATTCAATGATAAATAATGTTTAAATGGCTTAAACTTATTGACTTATACAGTCATCACACCAGCACTCAAAGGAAGGTCTAGCATTTTCTTTTCTTCTTTTTGGGTCTCAGAAACTGAAATATGTGAGGGTTCAGTAACTTCACTAAAGTCACAGAGCTCTGAAGTTGTGTGTCTAGGAGATAAACCTGTGCAGCAGCTTTAGGGATTACACTATTACCACCTAAACATTTTAAAGGTATGACTTTACCATAATAATGTGAAGTGTAATATGGTTTACAATGCACTTATTTTTGTACCAAAATTATTAATTTCTTAAAAATCAGTTTGTGAATAGTGGTAAATCTGAGAAGTAAAATCTTTAAAACACAGTTTATTACATGAATTTTTATAATCTCTTTGATAAGACGATTTAATGAAATGATGTCATTCTTTCAAAAAAATTCTCATGAGTCACATGTGATTAATATAGCTCTTGGTTCAATTAAGTTATCTTAGTCTATATTTTGATATTATATTGACTGCTATCTTTACTACTACCAAGAATATCATTTAAAAGCCAGAAAGCTAACATCTAGCTATGCAGTAATTGAGTCACAACTCAGTCAGTAGATCTGTGTTCGCTTCAAGGTAATCATCACCCCTGCACTGCAGGGCAAGCCCTACAAATGCAGCCTCTCTAGACTGCTACCTATCAGCACTGAAGAAAATAATGACACACAGTGGGTCAGGTCTTTCTCTTCATAAGAATATTTTGACAGCACAACAGTGTCCATACAGTACATTTCTTGCCAAACTTTCTTTTCGTTGCATACTTTTTTGGGATGCCCCACCAAGGTTTCCAGTGTACTTCCTTGGGAGAGATTCCAGACCACATCCCTCCAGCTGAATACAGTTAATAGATATGTATAACTTTCTTTCTTTTTTTTTTCTTTTGTTTTTTTGAGACAGGGTCTTGCTATGTAGTTCAGGCTGGCCTTGAGCTCACTTTTGTAGCCCAGGCTGGTCTCGAACTCACACCGATCCTCCTGCCTCAGCCTCCCAAGTGCCGGGATTACAGGCGTGTGCCACCACGCCCGGCTTAACTTTCTTAATCTAAATTCTAGGCTACCATGTCCTATAAATGTTACATCTGCTGTACTGTATGGATCATCTAGTGGTGTAAGATACCTTCCTCAGAATACACCTGCTTAAGGATGGATGCAGTAATGCAAAGGGTAGGGGATGTCCTGAAAGAAGATGATCCAAGGGCACAATCTATGTCCCTCTATAGTGACAGCTCTACAACCTAAGGTGGAAGATCAAATTCTTGTCTGCTTGTCTTTTACCTTAAGAAATTTGGAATGTCTAGGGCACAGCCGCGGCTAAAAATTCAATGATGTGCCCTTGATAGAAATGAGTTTCCTTTAGGGATCAAGATTTTTTGAAACTTACGGATTCCAAAGCTGTAGAAACAAGAAGCACAGATTTCTCAGTAGGTCACTGGCCAATGTTGTGAAGAGAGGCTACTTGTGCTTCTGCTTCTTAGTTTCCCACGTAGGTATACTATTTAGTGGGCACACAGAGCTACCTGATGTTCATTGGTTTCAGGTATGGTGGGGCCTGGGGGATATTATCAGTCAGCAAATTCTCTCATAAGTCTACCAAGGTCAGATGTTCTGAGAAATCTAGCATGTCACACCACCAGTGAGTCCAGTCATCATGTACCTAATTTGTTCCCTTGGTCTGACATTGTGATAAATGGAATTCCTAAAATTGGATATGGCACTCTCTAAGCTCTCAGAAAGCAGCGTCGACTGAGTCTATGTGAGAAGTGAAAGTAAATCCTTGTTCAGCATAAATACCCCTACAATCAGAATGAATCATGGACCCTTCTAAAAGAAGTGAGTGCACTTCAGTCAGTTTGCCACCAGCTTGTTATACTGGTTTCTGGACAAATGAGGAAATATTGGGATGAAGTCAGAGACTTCGTGGCTGGCAAATTTAGCAGCACCTGCGGCTCTATTAGTTTGATGAATGAAAGCACATGTTTATGAGTGCTCAGAAAAACTCCATCCCCAACCAAAAGCAAAGTCCTTTCTTTATTCAGTGCACCAACTTGGAAATGGCCAGTGGCAGAGAATAACAGATATCGATTTGCTGAATCATGCTATGTACTTGATGGTCTGGTGTCTCTTCTAGGTAGATGCTTTCTAATGCACGTCAAAATGCAATTCAAAGATTTCTATACATTGCGCCTGCTGCCACAGTTCTATCTACCTTTCACCATTCCAAGTATCCTCATGTGTAATCTTGACTCTTCTTTCCTGTTAAGCTCCTTATTATCTATCCAGGATATTCATCATCCCTGAAATATGGATATGCAATCCAAATGAAACCTAATCCACAAAAACCAGATGACCATAGGTATTGCCTGAACCTCTGCCCAGTCATCGTTGTCTTCAGAATCCCTGTGTCAGTGAGATAAGGAGATGAGATTTGATGAGAGATAAGGAGGAGATGTGATGGAAAGGATTTTCCTTATGGAAGGATTGGGCCACCAGAAGAAACAGTCCTCTTCCTCATTGGTGTTTGAAAGATAGTTGACAGTTGAGAGCTGTCAGCAGTTGCACTCTCTGGGCTTAGGGACTATGTTCTCATATATTGAAGGGAAAACTGAGCAGGTCATAGCACTGTCATGATCTATTTTATTTATGGAAAATTTAGTAAACCTGAATTGCATTGTCTTTTCATTTTAAAATCTTAAATTGAAGATTAAAATTTCATCAACTGCAGTTGGAAATAAAGAGATGGAAAAAATATTTACCCTGTATTTGATTTGTCTCTGTACTCATTTATTTATCACTCTTCCTTGGTGACATTTTAAATATGTATATTTTTGTAATGCTGGGCATCAAATCTAGAATTTCCTGTACACAGAGTGACTTAATACAGAACCTCATTTTCAGCCTTGATAGCATTTAAATATAATTTGTGAACTCTGAATATGTCAGTAATAAGGGTAATATCAGAGAAGAAAGTAGTGTTCATCCTAGATGGGCATTTAGAATGCAATCACTTCTGTAATGTGGGTACAAAGGTGTTTATGTCACCTGTGTGCAGACCAAAGATGATGTTAAAGTTTCATATAGATTCTTGAATTCTATCTGGTCTCAGAGAGGCAATTTAGTTAGTCCTGCCTACAGTGAGGTAAATAGCTCTGCAACTTCTCTGAGTTAATTTACTGGCTTATGATGGACAAAATAATATAAATTTAAGATTTTCGAGGTGATGTCTCAATATATGTGTACATTGTGAAATTATTATCAAGTTAATTAACATATTCATCAGTGTTCTTGTTTCCAGATGCGTGTAGTGAGAGCACTTGAGACCAGTTCTCTCAGAGAATCTCAAGTACACATAGTAACTTTAGTCTCTGTAGTGCACATTAGGTCTTCTGAACTCATTCAGACTTCTAAGCCTTTAAGTCTTCAGTTAAATTATTTAATTTATTTCAGTTGTTAGCTGTGAATGAAGCAGATTAAGTCATTAAATCTGTGAATAGGCAGGTTTCTCTACTCCATTTATTGAAGAGATTATTCTTTCCCCACTGTGTTTATTTGGTGGCTCTGATGAAATTTAGTACTTGGCAATGTATGCCTAGGTTAATCTCTTAGTCTTCTAGTCTATTTCATTGATCTGTTTACATTTTATGCCAGTATCACAATGTTTTATTTGCTAAAGTTCTCTCATATTAATTTTAAACCAAGAAATAAAATTCTGCCTGTTGTAGTCAGAGCTTACAAGGGAAAAGATTTAATACAAGTCATAGTTTATAGGATTATTTTATATTTGCCTACATAGTCAAATACAGAGGAGTGCAAGAGATCTGTTCACTCAGTAGAAACTGAAGGAATCCAGATGAGGCCCTGATTCCCATAACAATGTTTTGCACAAGTCCAGCAGAAGACTAGAGCCCATAGCAATATCTTCTATGAGTTTGCTGCACACCTACAGTCATGCAAGTCTGCATCAAGGTGGTACACTGGGAAGGCCCAAAGGTCAGTGGTAGAGCCTAGAAAATTTGTCCGACTGTGATGAAGGTTCTGTGCCACCAGGCTGAGGTATCTGCACTAGGGCAGTGCACGACAGACAAGGTAAGAACCAGCACTCCCCTAAAGAGAACACCAGCCATCCTCAGCAACAGCAAGGTTGAGCTCCTCTGATGATGATAACAGCTGAGTTCGTATCAGGAAGACCAGTAAGACGAGCTTCTTCAGAAGAGAATGCCAACTTACACTCTAGTTTTCCTCTTATGCGACTGGCAACAATGGGTGTGCCTTCCACACCCCAGCCAGGCTGCTGTGTTCAGCTAGGTGCTCCAAGTAAGCCCTAGTTACTGCACCACACTTCCAGTTTTGTTTTTCTTCCTCAAAGTACTTTTTCTTACTTGTTCCTTTGTTTGGTTTATTTATGCATTTCCATAAAATTTTAGAATTAGCTTTGCTATCTGCAAAAGAAAGCAGTAGATATTTTATAGGGATTTTATCAGTGTGCAAATAATTTGTGGTGATTTGAATATTTTGATAGTATTGATTTTTTCCAATCCTTGAACAGAATGTGTCTTCCTATTTGTACTTTCTTCTATATCCTTCATCAAAGTTTTAAAGTCCTCAGTATTATGATTTTTCACTTCTTTAGTTGAATTTTTTCCATTTTATTTATTTTTATGTTATTAAAACGTGATTGTTACTTTAATTTCTTATTTTGGGATGATTTTCTGTTTGTGTAAATACAAAAACACCACTGAATTTTGTACGTCTATTTATATCTTGAAACTATTACCTTTATTAACTTAGTGTTTTGAAGAGTCTTTCCAGCGGTTCTCAACCTATAAGTTGTGACCCTGGCGGGGGTCGAACGACCAAAGCATAGGGGTCGCCTAAAGCCGTTCTGAATCATAATTGTAGCAAAATTACAGTTTTGAAGTAGCCACCAAAGTTATTTTTTGGTTTGAGATCACCACAACATGGGGAACTGTATTGTGGGGTCATGGCATTAGAAAGGTTGAGAACCACTGCTTTAGACTTTTTTATTTAAGATTGTTTCATTTGCAAAAAGATATTTTTCTCCTTTTCCACTTTAGAGGCCTTTATAAATATTTTTGCTTAGGGTTTTACCTAAGGTTTGTATGTTTATGCTCAGTAGAATTGGCAAGAGCAGGGAATTTGTCTAGCTCTTGATTTTAGAGGAAAACTTTCTGATTTTCATTTCAACATTGTTATTTTTGGGCCTTTTTGAGGTAGTTTTTATTATGTAGAAATATATTCTTTCTATATCAAAATTCATTTCAAGTTTGATCATAGTACTGAATTTTGGCAAATATCTTTTCTGCATCTATAGAGATAACCATATAATTTTTACACTTAATTTGATCATCATGAATTATCTCATTTATCAACTTATACAAGTGAACTATTATTTCATACCAGAAATCAGAATATTTAGGCTAATTTCTCTAATAAACAACATAGTTGTAAAAACCTTCAACAAATATAAACAATCTGGAGTTGATTTTGTTAGAGCAGTGCCAGGAGGAGGGGTGAAACCTGTGGCTGGACAGGGTGAGCTGAGGTGTACTCCTAGGTCCAGCAGCGTCCAGACTGAAGACTAGATCTACAGGAGGATGCTTGTAATACTACAGGAGGTGGCAAGAGGGAACTTGGATGAACTAGTCTGCCTGTAAAATTCCAGGCAGGTGAAAGGTAGGAGCCATGAAAGAATTAAAGGTTGACATACAAATTCCCAATTTATAATCTGCTTTGTTATATAGCTATAGTATTTGCTTCTATGGTCTATAATTCAAAACCATTTGTTATAAAAGTTTGGCAATTTTTAAATTTCACTTGCTGTAATTAGCATTGCCAGTTGTGCTACTATAAATAGGACATCATATCTGCCCTAATCACATGTTTTCTGTTGAATAAAAAAGGACTGTACTGAAAGATGGAGGACAGTGTGAAATGGAAACTAATGGAAAGTAATATCCTACTCTCAATCATTAGAGAAGACAAAATATTGAAACACATTGAAAACAAGCGTCTCTGACACAGGAGAGATACCTAAAGAACAAACCTTTTACAGAGAAGTTTTGATTGTAGTGATACAGCTACCTATTATTAAATTTTCACAAAAAATATCACAGAAATAAAAATAAAGAATTCTCTTCAAAATAGAAAATGAAAAACAAAGGAGCAAAATACAACCTTAGGCCCTAAGCCCACCCAGAACAAATCCTGAGGACATCAGCATAGATGAAATTTGAAGTCACACACCTCAAATCTCTTAAAAAAAAGCAATCAAATTAAAGAAAAAAAATTGAAGAAAGGTACAGAGGAAATCATATCAGAAATAATCTCCCAGACAGAAAAAAGAAGTGGTACCTATAATAAAAGAATTACTAAGCATTTCTAAAAAAGACACTGATTAAAAAAATAGAGAATATAAAAATTATGGAAACCTTGGATGAACAATATAGGAAAGAAATAGAATACATGAAGGGGATTCAAAGAGATATACAGGAAATTTAAAAATCCACTAAAAGTTGACAAAACCATTTGAATGAAAATGAAGATAAGACTTTAGACATTGCAGCAAGGAAACACATAAGGAAAGATCCACTAAAAAAAAACAAAAAAAACAAAACAGGAATGCAGGAAATAACAATGCAATAGCTGCAAGACAATGCAGATAAACATAAGACTAATAGGGGCCAATAAAAATAAAAAAGAAGGACCCAACACTTCCTAAATACAGGGAAACAGTCTTACATGTAGGTAACCAAGGCATATAGAACTCCAAATATCATCAACCAAAATAAATATATACTCATATAATAGTCACGATCCCAGAAATTCAGCACAAGAGCAACATATTAAAAGCCACTAGAGAAAAGAAACACATAACATTTAAAGGAAAATCCATTAGAATAACAGCAGATTTCGCAGCACAAACCATGAAGCCAAGAATAGTGTGGAGTGAAGTATTCCATGCCTACAAGAAAACAAATTCCAACCCAGACTGATTTACTGTGCAAAACTGTCTTTCAGAATTAATGGAGATGTAAAATATTTTCATGAAAAAGAAAAACTAAAGAAATTCATGATGATCAAACCAACCCTGCAAAAAGTACTAAAGTATATTCTACACAGGATCAAAATAATCACAACTCCAGAAACCACAACATAAAGAATGCACATTACAGGACAAACAATTAGAAACATGAATCATCATCAAGAAAATAAAGTCACAAACATAAACAAATACATAACAGTTATGACCACAAATGTATATGGATTCAAATCACCAATTGAGAGAAATAAATTGAAAAAGTAGATCAAGAAACAAAATCCCCCAAAATGCTGGATACCTGAAACACATTCAACCCAAAAGAAATTCATAGGCTAAAAGTAAAAGGATGGAAAAATTCAGGTCCTGAAGGGTTCATAGCTGAATTCTACAAGAAATTTAAAGAAGATATAGTACTGGTACTCCTCAAACACTTCAATGAAGTTGAACAGGAAACAATACTCTTAAAATCATTCCTGGAGGCAAGAATTGTATCAATACCAAACTAGCAAAAGACAATAAAAAAGAGAATTAAAAGCCTGTCTCCCTCATGAACATAAATGCAAAAATCCTCAATGAAATACTAGCAAATATAATGCAGCATATCATCAGGAAGATTACCATGACCAGGAAGAATTCATTCCAGAGATGCAAGTGTCTTTCAACATATGCAAATCTGGTACCGCAAAAAAAAAAAAAAATCATCTAGTTTGTGGTTGAAGAGTATCCATTGTACCTATATGGGTGTATTAGTCAACTTTCTTACTGATGTAAAAAATTCCAGACAATCACAAAATAAAGGAGGACAGGTATAATTTGAATCATGGTCAGCCAGATCTAAGGAAGACACATGATGGTAGAAGGGGGAGGTAGAGTAAAGGTTTATTTTAATGGTGTGAAGGGAGTACACAGGGAGACAGTGCCAGAGGTAAAGATGCAAGAAATGAAACTAAGATCCTCAAGGGCATCCATTAATAACCCCACTCAGATACATTTAGCAGTACTTGTCACCAATCTCTTGCCAAAGTCTCCACATAGTTCCAGCAGTTTTTTAAAAGTACAAGACAAAGTCTCTTCTGAGATTCAAGGCAAACTTTTAGCTATGAACCCCTGTAAAAATCAGAAAGAAGTTATATTATCCCAAGTTTCAATTGCATAGGGTAATTATTTACATTCCAGTAAGGAGACCAGGGAAATAGGAAAGGTATGACTAAGACAAACGTCAAATTCAAAAGGGCAAACTGCAAGCACTATAATTCCATATCAAACATTTAGAACACATGTTCATGAAATGTGAGTTCTGGAGATGTTGGGTGATCTCACTCCTATGGTTCTACCAGGTGCAGCCCCCATGGTATCTGTCTGGGGCTTGCTGAACTCATAATCTACAGTTTTCATCACTAGGAAGTATCACTAACTTCCTAGGATCTCTGCTGTTCACTCAGCTTCATTCCCATTCCTTCATACATTGCCTTTTTAGGGCATCCTTGCATGATCAACCATACCTTCTTCTGAATTCTAGTTAGAAACTCCCTGACACCACAACTCCTGCATTCTTCATCCTGGTAAAATTAGTGTCATGTGGTTGTCATTAACGTCATTGACATTAATAAGGGCTCTTTGGTCCATAGCAGCAGTCACGGCTAGATGTCCAGATGACTGAGCACAATAAAGTGAATCTGAGGGAACCATTGCTTGAAGATGACCCTTCTGAGGCAAGGGTCTGGGGATTTCTTCCCAAGTGAAATATGAAACTTTTGCACCCTTTATCCTGTGGGGAATTTCTGATGCCTGATAAGCTTTCAAGGCATTTTTTTTCTGTTCCCTGTACAAATAGTGCAATCTGTTGAGTTGTCACACTCTCTTGGTTGTAGTTTTACACATAGTTCCTAGTAGGCAAAAATGAGAGTTTCAATTTTTTTTTCCCTCCAATTATCAGAAAAAAATCCAGCTTAGTCTAGCTAAAAGTATCAAAGTCAAACTTTGAATGTTTGATTACTTTGAAATTAACTCTGTCAAATTAATTTGTAAACTTCCCTTAATCATAGCTTTCTCCAAAGAATCATGATATAGGCAAAATGTAGATATGTATTTCTTTTGACCAGAATGTAATACACACACAACCTCTAGCCTGAAGGAGAATGAAATTATTTTAAACTAATGCATTATGGACCTGATCTTTTCTATCTGCATTGTTGTCAGCATTCTGATCTTCTAAGCTTTACCAAATCATGGATAAAGCTTGGCATTTCAGGACTCAAGGACTTATGTAACCATCATCAAAAGATTCCAAACTTCTCCTGAAAACCAGCTCCAAAGAGTGCTAAGTCCAGCTGCCAGGTACACTCACAGCAACAATACCACTTTCCTGGTGGAGCTTTTTGTCTGCTTGTTTGCTTGTTTAGCTTTACTATTTCTGAACCCAATACCATTTCCCACAAGTAAAAAGAGGACAAGTGGAATGGGCCTCATATTAAATGGAGATTCAGCTCATAGGTATTCATGCTAAAGTAGAAACATCATGCCAGAAGAGCATGGTGGAATAAAGTTTCTTAGCTGTAATGGTTGATACATTGTGTTAATCTGGTAAATTTATGTATTTATTTGTTGATTGATTGATTGATTGTACCAGGGATTGACTTTAGGACTTTGTACTTGCCAGGCAGGTGCTTATGCTACTGAGCTATCTCCCTGGCCCAACCTGGCAAATTCAGAAGTTTAACTAAGTAACCCATCAGGGCCCAGTTCTCACTTTGTAAACATCCTCATCCTGTGTAAGAGTAGAGCATGGACATTGTGTGAATGCTATACCTGCCCTCGGGGGTGGTATTCTGCTTACAATATAAAGGAGTAAAACACTTTTTCTCTCCCCTCTTTCTGTTTGTATTGCTTTTTCTTTCTTCTGCTTTCTTACAGCGTACTCTGTGTGCATGCCACCCTGCTTTGAAGTTAGCTAATTATACACTGAAACTGCCACAGACTGTGAGGTTAAAAAAAAAGCATTTCCTTCTTTAGTTTGGGGTGTGAGGTATTTTGTGTCAGCAACCAGAGAAAAGAATTAGGACAGAATTTGATACCAAGAATGTGAGTATTGCTGTGACTATACCAACCCTGTGGTTCAAGAGCCTATGCCACAGCTTGTGGAAAGAATTTGGAATTGTTTGAGATGTTGCCTGAAAGAGTAGAGCTGGAATGCCTTAAGCTTTTCTGTATGGGAGGTTCTGGTCACAGCTCAGAAGACCCTGGAGCTAGCTGACTATGAAATGAAATTTCCACATACTGTGAGCTAAACAAAACTTTCTTTCCTTAATTTGTCTCAGCAATGAAAGTGACTACAACATTAGTTTATGAAATAGTGGAGTAGTGACACAGAGGAAAGGGAAAAAGACCAGACATTAATGCCGAGGCCATGCTCACATGACCTACCCTGATGTGCTCAGCAATATTGTCTCCCTGTTCTCTGGATGGACACCAAAACCAGTCAAGTTGGTACTCCACACCAACCTCCACAGAACCACACTTTATTTATTTGTTCATTAGTTCTTATACACTTCTTTCCATTTCTTTGCTAGTATGGATAGTGTTACAATAAATATGGACATGCAGAAATCTCTTTGATATATTTTCTTAGAAGTATACTCAGTTGTAGGATCGCTAGATTATACTCGAGTTCTATTTTAGAATTTTGAGTTTCCATACTGTATTTAATAATAGTTTCTCTTCCAGGAGACCCAGTGTTTCTGTTTTAATATTTAGATCTTTAATCCATTTTGATTTAGTTTAGCGCATAGTGACAGACTTGGCTCTAGTTTCAGTTTTCGACATGTAGAGAGTCAGTTTTTCCAACACCATTTGTTAAAGAGGCTATCTTTCTTCCAGTAAACATATTTGGCCCCTTTGTCAAAGATAAGGAAACTGAGTGTGCGTGTAGTTGCTTCTGCATCTTCTAATCTATTTCGTTCATTCTCAGGTCTACTTTTGTCAACACTATGCTGATTTTCTTTTCACTGTGGCTTTGTAGTATAATTTTAGGTCAGGAATTATAATGCCTCCCTCATTATTTGCTGCCCAGAATTGTCTTTGCTAATCTAGGTCTTATCTGGTTCTAAACAAATTTCAGGAATGACTTCTCCAGATCTGTCTGGTATGTTGATAGTTTTTTTTGTTTGTTTGTTTGTTTTTAACAGGGATTGCACTGAATCTGTATAATAATTTAGGAAGTATGGCTATCTTTACAATGTTGGTTCTTCTTATCCAGGAGCAGGGAATATCTTTCCATTTTCTGAAATCCTCTAGGATCTCTGTTTTCAGAGTACTGTAGTTTTCACTGAATAGATCTTTTACTTCTTTAGTTAGATTAATTCCCAAATATTTCATTTTCTGCAGCGCTATTGTAAAATATTGTTTCTCTAATTTGCCTCTCAGTGTGTCTGTTATCTGTGTAGAGGAGTATAGAGGAGTACTATTGACTTTTGAGTGTTGCCTTTGTATCCTGCTATGCTACTGAATCTGCATATGAATTCTAGGAGCCTCTTCGAAGAGTTTGTGGGTCTTCCAAAGACTACCAAATCATTTGCAAATAATGATATTTTAGCTCCTTCATTACCTATTCTTATTCATTTTATTTCTCTTTCTTGTCTAATGGCTACAGATAATTATTCCATAACTATATTGAATAGAAGAGTCGATAGAGGATAATCTTTTCTTGTACCAGATCTCAGAGTAAAAGACTTCAGTTTTTCCCCATTAAAATTATGTTAGCCTTTGAATTATCATAGATGGCTTTTATCAGAATGAGATAGAGGCCGTCTATTCCAATTTGCTATAGTATTTTGAACATGAATGAGTGATGCACTTTGTCAAAAGCCTTTTGTGCATCATTTGAGATGCTCATGTAGTTTTTGGATTTAGCTCTATTGATATAGTATATTACATTTACAAATTTGCATATATTAAACCATGCTTGCATCCCTGGGATGAATCCTACATGGTCGTAGTGAATTATTTTCTTAATGAGTTGTTGTATTCTATTGGCGAGGATTTTATTGAGGATTTTTGCATCTATGTTCATCAGAGAAATTGGCCTGTAGTTTTCTTTTTCAGTTGCATCTCTTTCTTGTTTTTGTATCCATATAATACTTGCTTCGAGGAATGATTTTGGGAGGATTGTTACCTTTTCAATTTTATTGAACACTTTGAGGAGTACTGGGATTATATCCTCTGAAGATTTCTTGTAGAATTCAGTGGTGAATCCACTGGGACCTGGACTTTTCTTTGTTGGTAGTTTATTATTATTATTATTATTATTATTATTAATTATTACATTTTGTATTTCATTGATTGTTTTTGGGGTTATTGAGAGTTCTTATAACTTCTTGATTCCATTTTGGTAAACTGTACCTTTCTAGGAATCTGTCCATTTTATCTGTATCTTCAATTCTGTGAGAGAAAAATATTCTCAAAGAAGCTATTAATGATCTGCTGAATCTCTGCTGGCTCTGTAGTAATTTCACCCTTTTCATTCCTTCTTGCTTGAATTTGAGTCCTTTCTTTCCTCTTTTTCATGAGGTTAACTAGGGGCTTATCAATTTTATTTAATTTTTTAAAAAACCAGCTTTTTGATTTGTTAATTCTTTATATTGTTTTCTTCTTCTTGATTGAATTAACTTCTCCTGTAGTCTTTACAATTTCCTCCCTTCTTTAGGCTTTGAGTTTGGTTTTCTCTTTTCTAGATGATCAAGGTGCAGGATTAGAGTATTATTCTGTTTCCATATGGTTTTCTTAGTGTGTGAGTTCAGAGCTATAAATTTCCCTCTAAGAACTGCTTTCATTGCATCCCATAAATTCCAATAAGTTGTGCTTTAATTTTCACTAAACTGTAGATCTTGTTTAATTTCATCTGTAACCCACTGATTGTTGAGGAGGGTTCTGTTGAATTTCCATGTGTTTATGGAGTTCTTGTGGTTTCTTTTGTCATTTATTTCTAGTTTTATTGCACTGTGGTCAGATAATATGCGCGAGATAATTTCTGTTTTCTTTGTGTATGTAAGCACTATCTATGGACTATTATATGGTCTATTTTAGAAAATGTCCCACAAGCAGCTGAAAAAAATGTGTATTCACAAGTGGCTGTGTCAAACACTCTTCATATGTCCACTACGTCCATTTGTTCCAAGTACTGGTTTGGTTCTGTTATTTCTTTGCTAACTTTTTGTCTACTTGACCTATCTTTTTGCAATAAAGGGGTGGTAAGGTCTCCTATTAGGACTGTTGTATTGGATATTAGAGTTTTCATGTCCATTAAGATTTGTCTTATATAGCTTGGTGTTCCCATGTTGGGTGCATACATATTTATGAGTGTTATCTCTTCCTCTTGAATTTTTCCCCTAGTCAGTATGTACTGCCCTTTGTCTTCCTGTTTGAACATTCTGGGTTTGAAGTTGAGGGGCCCGGCAGGATGGCTCAGTGGTCTAAAGCGCCTGCTTAGGAAAGCTTAGGTGGCCGCAGGGACCACGGTTTGATCCCTGGCACCACATGCTGCGCCAGCCCTGCCCTCAGGGCAGGCTGAGCCGGCCATAAAAATAAACAAACAAAAGTTCTGAAACAAGAAAAAATATAAAATAAAATAATTCTTTAAAAAAATAATGAAGTTGAGACCGTTTGACAGTAGGATTGCTACCCCTGAGTTTTTCTGAGGTGCTGGGACATATAGTATTGTTTTCCATCCTTTGACTTTCAGCCTATGAATTTCTTTATGAGTTAAGTGTGTTTCTTGTATACAGAATATTTCTTGGGCTTTTCTTCCTAATCCACTGTGCTAGTCTATTTCTTTTAATTGGAGAATTGAGACCATTTACATTGGTGGTTATAATTGTGATGTATTGATTTATGCTTGCCATGTTATTTACCCGCTGTTGCTTAAGGCTTTGTCCCTGTGTTTAATTGTTTGCCCTGTTGGGTCGATTTTTTTCATTGTCATTTGTGAAGTTCTGGTCATTTTGGTCCCTTTCTAGAATAACTTTTAGTAGTCTGTGTAGGGTTAACTTTGTCATCATGAAATTTTTTAGTTGTTCTTTGTCATAGATGTATTTTACTTTTCCATAGAACTTGAAAGAAAGTTTTGCAGGGTATAGCAGTCTGAGCTGGAATTTGTTTTCATGAAGAACATGAAGAACTCTGCCCCATGCTCTTCTTGACTTAATAGTTTGTGAAGAAAAATCTGCCATTATTCTGATAGGTTTTCCTTTAAATGCGATCTGTTTCTTTTGTATAGTGGCTTTTGGTATGCTATTCGTGTGCTGGATTTTAGGATTTTGACTATTATATGTCTGGGTGTGTTTTTAATTGATTTGATGCTATTTGGAGTTCTACATGGTTCAGTCACTTGACTGCCATATTGTTTCCCTGTATTTGGGGAGTTTTCTGCTAATACTTCTGCCTGTATTCTTTTTATATCATTTGTATTAAGTTCTTCTTTCTCATTGATACCTATTAATCTCATGTTGTTAACTTTGCGTCACCTTGTAGATCTTGAACGATTTTTTCCTGCATCCTAGTTGTTTTTAAGAGATCCTTTCTTACCTTTTCACTAGCTGTAACAGTGTCTTCAGATCTGAAACTCTGTCTTCACTTTCATTCAGATGGCATTGCGAGCTTGTCACTGAGGTTTTAAGTTTCAGTGTATCTCTTTGAGTCTGCTTTATGCAATCTCTTTCTTTCCTATATTGTTCATTTAAGGATTC
>PVJA010001930.1:38633-58246 GCA_004027025.1 Myocastor coypus
TTTTTTTTTTTTTTCTTTTTTTTTTTTTTTTTTTTTTTTTTTTTTTTTTTTTTTTTTACTTCAGAGATTATTTTGATTTGATTTCCTCTGTAGCTATTTGCAATTGTTTCTTTACTTCAGATGCTATTAATTCAGGATTTCTCTTTTAGCTTCAGAGATTATCTCTGATCTGATTTCCTCTATACCTATCTGAAGATGTTTCTTTACTTCAGATGCTATTAATTCTGAGATTCCAGCTGTGTGACTCCCCTTTTCTTCTATTTTAGTGTCTCCTGCATTTTTTGAGGGGTGGGCTCAGGTCCTGAGATTGCATTTTGCCCTTTCTTATTGTCATTGTGTAGAGCACCATCCTCTGATCTTTGGTGCAAACTTAGTGCAGTTATAACTATAGCGTTGTTCTTAACCAAAGGAGATTATATGGTTAAGGCGGTTATACTTTCATACTTACAGAACTATAGTTAGTAACAGTAATAGTGGGTAGTGATATTTAGCAGTTGACAAACTTTTGTAACTGATGAGCTTGTATTTTACATAGTAAGAGCAAACTGTATGACTGTGTAGCTCAGCTGATATTAAGTTTGGGGTTCACATTTAATTTACTTCATTTAAGTTCTGACTAATTATCTCCCTTTGGCATATCTGGGAGGTATAGGTCCAGAGAAGATAGGGGTCAGTCGGTCTGTATGCGTGGCACAGGAGGTTGCTCCTGCACAGCTCGGCAGAGCTGGAACAAAAAGTTTCTGTTTACATTTAGACACTTAAAATCTTTGTTGAACATATGATGGATGTTTAAATTAAAAAAAAAAAAAAAAAAAAAAAGCTTATTGGAAGTACCGGACAAATAGCTCAGAGGATTAAAGCACCTGCACGTAGGCATAGGAACCAGGGGCTCGATCCCACATCTGCTGTGTGGGCCCCATGGCCGGGGAACATTGAGACAGCAATTGAGACAGTGCGGTGGCACATGTCTGTAATCCCAGCTCTTGAGAGGGTATAAACAGGCCAATCACTATGAGTCTCATCTAGTAGTGAGACCCTGAACACTCTGTAGGCCTTCCCTTCCCTAAAATTCAAAAGCAAGCAAACAAACAAACAAAAACTAAATTTGTTGAAGTAAAAGGTGCATTCACTAATTCCCCATAGAATAATTTCTTTTCCTTTGATCATACTTATCATTACTTTTGTCACTTTCTGAAGCAGATTTTGAAGTCATTTTTCATGAATACCTTTAGTTGCACTACTGCAGCTGCCTTGATAGCCTGAATTAGTGCCTCATATGGTATCCTGATAATTTCATATGCTAACAAAATTGTTCATCTGAGTTTGTCATCATATTATGGAATTCCTATTACATGTAATATGCCTAATAAGTATTGGAGATAAAATAATAAATGAAATTTTTAGATAGTTTGCATATAATCCTCAAAGAACATAAAAATTAATATAAAAACCAGGAATCACAATATTCATTAGTTTATAGGCAATGACGTTGTTCCAGTGATATATCAGAGTTATCCAGGAAATTATTCTAAACCTAATTATTTCTTTCAAATAATATGGAAAATACATTCAAGAATTAGTGATGGTAAATTAGGGGTAAATGATCTTTGTTGTAACAAGAATAAAATGTTGAATGTCGCTGAAATATAGTTTAAAAATTAAAATAATAGTAAAGTTATAAAAGCACATAATGTAAGTACCTAGATCACATCACATTACTTAAAAATGCATCGTAGAATAATTGATATCAAGCTAATATAGGAAGGTAAAGAAAAAAAATGTTAGTTGAATGTGAGCTTCTAGTAAGGAGGTGAGGATGTGGAGAATACTCTGGGAAGAATCAACAACAAATATAAACAACAAAGAGAAAAGTAACATAAAAACAAAAGTAATTCAAAAGTGTCAGGGTATTCAGTGCAAATTTGTTTGAGAGAGCTAGAATAAGATAAGAAAGGTAAATAGATATATGAAGAACATGAAAAGCCATATCAATTTAATTTTACCTTAATCTTTGGAAATGTATGGATTAATAATAAGCAGCAAAATGGCATGATCATATTTGAATTTTACAAAGACCACGTGATTTTTGTGTCAAAAATAGATGGCAGCAATTTCAGAGTAGCATCAGTGAGGCAAACTAATTAATCTGCAAGAGATGATGATACCATGGCACAAAGATGGCACTGGAGAAGAAGAAACTGTTGTAGAGAAGTCAATGTAGAGTGACATTTAGGAGGCATCATCAGTTTGGAAAAGTTGGGTATGAGATACCATGAGATTACCAATGGAGTAATTGGGGACAAGCTAAGGAGTCAAAAGTTGAAAGTGAAAAGTGAGTGGATGTATGGATGTAGTGCATGTCTCTAATTCTAGATACATTAGATGTTGAGGCAGGAGCATTGGAAGTGTGGGAGTAGGTTGGGCATTGTAGATAGAATTTATCTCAAAAGAAAGGGGACTGGGAATGTAGATCTGCACAGAACACTTGTCTATATACCCAAGACTCGAATGCGATCAGCACTTTAACCAAAAGAAATGGTTGAGGCAGAGATGAGGATGCTGAGATAAAAGTTTATACAGCTATGAAAGTCAAACGAATGTATCATTACTCAATGAAATGTAAAGAATGGATAAAAATAGAACTTCGATTAATCCCTCATGCCAATTTTACAAGGGGCAGAGTTTTTCAAAGAATCCTAAAATGAAACAAGCAAAAGATGAAACGGAAGAGTATAGATAATGTAATCAAAGAGGATTATTGTACTCATTTGATGAGTATGGTGGATAAGATCAGAAATGACTGCAAATTACTTATAAATAGAGAACAATATTTAACAGTTAAAACTTACAATAAAAGTCCTTAATTCTTTAACTGTAATGAATTTTGCAACTTACACATCAACTAATAAAATAGAGATTATATTATAAATGTTTAAGTGAAACTTTTAAATATAAAGTAACAAATTTATTATAATTTTTAACATTGTTTACTGAAAATACAACCTAGAGAATAGTAGTTAGTTGGGTTCAAATCAGTGACACACATATTTATTAAGAAGTTACAATGAGCTGCTATAAACATAGGAGCACAAATATCACCATGATATGATGTTATTAATTCTTCTGACAAAATTCCCAATAGTGGGATAGCTGAATAAATGGTATTTAAAGTCCTCGTTTTTTTTTAAGGAGTCTCTAAACTGATTTCCATAATGCTTACACCAGTATGCATTCCCACCAGCAGTGGACAAGTGTTCCTTTTTGCCCACAGCCTCTCCAAAATTTGTTGTTGATTGATTTCTTCATGATAGCAATTCTTTCCGGGGTGAGATTGTATTTAAGTGTTGCTTTAATTTGTATTTCATGGATGGCTAGCAATGTGGAGCATTTTTTCATATATTTATTAGCTTCCAGTATTTTTTCCTCTGAGAAGTGTGTGTTCATTTCAGATGCCCATTTCTGGTTTGGGTATGTTATAGAGTAGTAGTATCACTAAGCTTCTCTTCTGGAGGGTTAAGAACTTAAGTTTGCAGGGGCCTGGCGGGATGGCTCACTGGTCTAAAGCACCTGCTTGGGAAAGCTTGGACGGCTTCAGGGACCTCGGTTCGATCCCCGGCACCACATGCTGTGCCAGCCCTGCACTCTGGGGGGCGGGCTGAGCTGGCCATAAAAACGAGTGAATAAACAAACAAAGGTTCTGAAACAAGAATAAAAATAATAAAATTAAAAAAAAAAAAAAGAACTTAAGTTTGCAGACCAAAAAATTTAGAGAAAAAGAAGGGATACAAGGATAGCCAATATTTTGGCCCTACCACTTCAAAGTCAGTGAGGACTCAGGACATAAGAAAACCTGTACTATAACATCCTATAACTCAGTGGTGTGCCAAATTTTCTGTTCAAGGAGATTATGGGACCCCAGAGGAAAGAGATAGACAATGTATAGTGTGCTTAAGGAGAGTTACCTAGAGAGAAAACATTCTCTCAGGATTTTACAGAGAACAAACTGGTCAAGCAATGGAAATGACTCACCCAGATGGCTGATACTGACAACAGTTCTACAAAGTGTACATGGCTTCAAAGTAAATTGTAAGTGAATTTGACTGACCTTGGGAGATACAAAAGTTACACGTTTTGCTATACAGAACTTGCTTTAATTTGCCTTTAATGATCCCACAGAGAAGTTTAACCATGAGGCATAAAAAGTAAACCAAGTTAGTATGTTGAGCTGTAAAAAGTTTAAATCAACAGTTCCTGACATTGCCAGTTCTGCTAATAACCCACTAAAGTTATGGAATATTTCTCTATGTATACAACTACTTTCTCTTAGTTAAGTGAGAAGAAATATTTGTACCAATAGTGCTTAGAAAAGTTATCACACCTGCATCTTGTATTGTGAACAACCACTATGAAGAAAACAATATTGTATTAATTATTGTGTCTGTGCTACTAATGTGTTTGAAACTTAGAAAAACTGTCCAATTGTTATTTCTTTTTCTTTTTTTTTTTTTTTTTTTTTTGCCTTTTTGAGACAGGGTTTCACTATGCAGTTCAGGCTGGCCTTGAGCTCAGTTTTGTAGCCCAGGCTGGTCTCGAACTCACACGGATCCTCCTGCCTCAGCCTCCCGAGTGCTGGGATTACAGGCGTGAGCCACCATGCCTGGCCAATTGTTATTTCTTAATAAAAGTAATAAAACATAAAATAAAAAGAAGTTACAATGACAGAAGTGCTAGCTAAATCACTCAGCAGAATAAATTATCTGCAAGCAGGTGCAGTAGCTGTGGATTTAATTTCTGGACCTGCCCTGCTGGCTTTCTCCTGGGGCAAACTAAGACTATGACTGAGACTGGGCGTGGTGGCATGCTCCTGTGGTCCCAGCTCTTGGGAGAATGTAAACAGGCAGATCACGGCGAGTCTGATCTAGTAGTGGGAGCCTGAACGCCCTGTAAACGCTTCCCTAAAATAAAATGTTAAAAAAAAGTTACAACGAGGAGAAAAATGATCTGAATCACAACCATAAGCAGTAAAAAAGCAGTATACTTCACAGAAAATTAACTTGACTTATGGTAACCTCTAGGTTTAAAGGACTTGAAGTAAATTTTTTCTTTACAACCATACAGAAATGTTTCTGTCTGGCATTTGTGTGTCACAGACAGAGCAAGGCAGATTTTATTCAAATGCAAAAAGACACATTCAAAATAATTTGAATTAAAATATAAATTACATGGCATAAAGCAAATTCATGTGGAAGTGTGCACCTCAGAGAAGAAAGCATCGGTCACCTCTCAGGTACTTTTCAGGCATGACTTCCTGACTGGGCCACATTCCACTGGGTGTGCACAACCTTGACAGGAGAACTCCAGGCAGAGACACAGAAGGAAGAGGTTATTTTATTTATTAATGTTTAACAAATCTGGTCTGTGTAGAAGTTAACAGTGAAAACTGATAATTTGTAGTATTATTGAGCTAGTAGTGCACACGTATAATCCCAGCACTTGGAAGGCTGAGGCAGGAAGAAAGGTGTGTTTGAGACCAGCCTGGGCTACAGAAATATGACTGAGCTGAAGTTATTGTACTTTGTGAATTATGAAGTGAAAAGAAGACATCTATTTCATTTCAAAAATATTAAGTGTGAGTGTCATTAGTGCTTCCTTTAATGCACTTGTTTCCTCTGAAATGAAGCAAAAAAAAAAAAGGTTTTTTTCTTCTTTACATTTTGGTTGAAAATTTATTGCTATCAAAAGTTTCTTTTGTTCAACTTTGTTTTTAAATTTCTGTTTTCTTCTTCACTAAGAAATTTTTGACTGCCTCATTTAGCAATGTATTCATCAATTTGTTAGTTTGCCTATTCTGAAAAACAAGCCCTAAAAATAATAATGTTTGTGTTATTAAGCAGTATGAAATGTATGCATTGATTTTCTTTTACTTGGGTCATTTTATTTTTGTGAATAATCACTGGTTATCCCCCATAAGAACTTTTATATCAACTTGAAAAAAATGAGCAATTAATACTACATTATTAGATGTCTGTTTATGCTGACTGTTTTTCTTACTTAACAAAAATCAATCAAGTGTGCCTCATTTTCTGATAGGGTGACATTCTGACAAATTCATATTAGAGGTTGAAAATACCTTAAATAATGTATTTTTTCTGAATTTTAAAAATTTACTAATTTTAATAAGAAATAAATAATAATGAATCAGTTTCAAAACAGGTTAATAGGACAGCCACAATAATTAATACAATGCATATTGTATTTATAGTAGTTGTTCAGAGTACAAGATGCAGGCATGATAACCTTTCTAAACAATATCAATACGAATATTTCTTCTCATTGAACTAAAAGAAAGTGGTTGTATATATCATCCAATATTCCATAATAGTAGTGGGTTATCAGCAGAATCAGCAATGTCAGAAGCGGTTGACTTCAGCTTTTTACAGCTCAGCATATTAGTCTGGCTTTAATTTTAATATTTCATGGTTAGACTTTTCTGCTGGATGGTTAAGAGCAAGTTGAAGCAAGATCTATATTAACAAAACATGTAAGCTTTTTTTTTTTTTTTTTTTTTTTTGTCTTTTTGAAACAGGGTCTCGCTATGCAGTTCAGGCTGGCCTTGAGCTCACTTTGGTAGCCCAGGCTAGTCTCGAACTTGCACCGATCCTCCTGCCTCAGCCTTCCAAGTGCTGGAATTACAGGTGTGCACCACCACTCCTGGCTTAAAACATGTAACTTTTGTATCTGACAAGGTCAGTCAAATCCCCTCAGGATTTACCTTAAAACCATGACACTTTTATCAATGTCAGCCATCTGGAGAAGTCATGGCCATTGGTTGACCAATTTGCTGTCTGGGATAGCCAGAGAGAATGTTTTCTCTTTAGGTGACTCTCCTTAGGTGCACTGTGTATTGTGGATCCCTTTCCCTATGGCCCCATAAACTCTTTGAATGTAAATAATGTATCAATACACCTAATTTTGCAAATATTGTTGAAACATGTTCATAATATTCTCATTAAACTACAAAATTGTTAAACACAAAGTCTATTTTATTAGAGTTAAATATATGAATTGATTCAATACCATATGGGAAGGAAACACAGAATAGTTGTATATTTCACACTTCCACATCAATATAAAATCAAAATACCCCATATGAAGCATAAATTGGGAACCACCTTTATGCTTTTAAGTCATAGTCTCTCCTACAAAACATAAAACTGGACAAATAATCCAGGAAAATGTGTCATGTATTTGATAGTGGTAGCTCATCAACATATTTGGAGAATTGTGCTTCAACACACAAAAAAGTTCTGCATTTTGCCACATCCAGAGCAGCTCTTGAAAACTAAAGAAACAGTTGAGTGGGAAGGAACGACTGGGAAGGGGGAAAGGATGAAAGAAATAAAGAAGGAAGGACAACTGCACTGCTGATTTGTACTGGTTTATTGAAAGGGACTGATATTGCTTAATTATTTTTCTTCTTTTTAATTATTTTAACAAATATTGCCTGCTTGTATCCGTAAATCTGAGCAACTAATTTGAAGACAACAATATGCAACATGACAATCATTGTTGAATTCTTGTCATTTTGTTGAGTGAAATTCTGTATCATTTCTAAAGTTTTGTTAACTAGTTTTTATTCTCTTTAAAAAAATAAAATACATTTTTCATTCAAAAAAGAAAAGAAATGAAGGCAAGAGGGAAAATGCAGAAGGCTGTTGTTATATGGAGCCCTTAGTGGAGAAAAGAAGCCAGCCCATGACCTCAGTGCGTTTATTTATACACTAGGCAGTGTTCTCCAAATCTGGCTATTGCTGACTTGGCCTCCTTCCCACCCCCATCCACCCCTCCGTCCCCTTCCCTGTCCCAGTCCCCTTCCCCCTCTTCTTCTCCTCCTCCTCCTGCTCCTCCTCCTCCTGCTCCTCCTCCTCCTAACCCTTCTTTTTCTTCTTCTTCTTCTTCTTCTTCTTCTTCTTCTTCTTCTTCTTCTTCTTCTTCTTCTTCTTCTTCTTCTTCTTCTTCTTCTTCTTCTTCTTCTTCTTCTTCCTCTTTCAATGTATTTAGTACACCACACATATTAGACTCGCAGTGATCCTCCTGTTTTCAGCTTCCCAAGTGCTGGTATTACAGGCAAGTGCTACTGTGCCCAGACTCAATCTTGTGTCAGCAAGCCCCAGGGGCAGATCTGGGACAGCATGTGGAGAATCAAATCCCAGTCCCTGATCTCAGGGAAATCCCAGTCCCTGAGTGTGCTTCTATAAAAATGGATGTCAATATTTGATGGTTTTCTTTGGGCATGCTATCAAGAAGAGAAATATCTGGGTCCAATGGAAGCTCTAGTTTTAGTTTTCTGAGGAATCTCCACCTGATTTCCATAGTTGCATCAGTCTATACTCCCACTGACAGTGGAGAGGAATACTCTTTCCCCCAGTGTCCCACTGGCATTTGTTATTGTCTGATTTCTTCATAACAGTCATTTTTGATCAAATCTCATTGTTCCTTTAACTTACATCTGTTGAATGAACAGTGATATCAAACATTTATTCATTGTATTTGCTGTTTGCGCTTCATTTTCTTAGAAGTGTGCATTTATCTTACATGCCCATATTTGTGTTGGGTCTTAAAATATGGGGAGTCCAATATTTTTTTAATGTATTTGGTACAGGGTCTTACCACAGTTTGGATCCATAGTGATCTTGCTGTCTCCAGCCTCCCAATGCTGGGATTACAGGCATGTACCACCACACCTGGTCTGTGGATGGCTCAGCACATGCAGAGGTTGGCCCAGCATGACATGTGGTGCTGGGCTTTGAACCTGGTCCCTGTGCTTGCATAAGCAGGGGCTTAATCTGTTGGGCTATTTTGCTGCCCTTGATATTCTTTTTTTAGTTTTTATATGTTCTCAATGGCAATCTTTTGTCTGAGAAACAGTTGGCAAATATTTTTCCCCTGATGTGGGTTGTCCTTTCACTCTGTTGGTGGTTGCTTTTCTGTGCAAAAAAATTTTTAATAAGATATCATTTTATTATGCTTTGTCTCTAGGTGGCCCCCTAAAGCCTCATGCAGTCATGGAGTGGACTTCTAGAGTTTGTGATTAATTCATGGTCCACTGCGATTATGGGTGGCCCAAGGTTGGGATGATGGGTCTGAGTACTGCTGGGATTATGGATGTGGGTGCTGTACCCTGCCTGAGGCAGAGAACCTGAATGGCAGACAGACTTGCACTCTGTAGCCATTGTTGCTGCTACACCTCCATTTGCTGTCTGCTCTTTGCTGTTGCCATGAGAGGTTGCTCTCTGCTATGTGCCGCTATGCCTTGGAGACAGACGAGTATGGGCTGAAACCTGTAGTAACTATGAACTAAATAAAACTTTTCTTTTTTTTTTTTCATTTTGGGTGTCAGGTATATGTCCTAGCAATGAGAGAAGAGTGACTGAGATGAATTTGTTGATTCCTCGTAATAGTTCCTGTGCAGTCAGAGTTTTGATCGTAAAATATTTGCCTACACCAATGTCTTCAGTGCAAGACTTCCAGATTTAATAAGACAATTCAGTAACATAGCTGGATATAAAATCAACACTCAACCAGGCATGGTGGCATGCACCTGTAAACTCAGTACTTGGGAGGCTGAGGCAGGAGGACTGATGTGAGTTTGAGACCAGCTTGGGCTACAAAAGTGAACTCAAGGCCAGCCTGAACTGCATAGTGAGATCCTATCTTTAAAAGACAATAAATAAATAAATAAATAAATAAATAAATAAATAAATAAAATCAATACTCAAAAATCAATAACCTCCCTGAATAAGAATAACAAACTCACTGAGAAATAACTTAGGTAAATAAATAGCATCCCCCAATGAAATACCTAAGAAATCAAACTAATGTACTTTATGTATGTGTGTTTGTGTGTGTTTGTGTGTGTGTGTGTCTGTGTGTGTGTGTGTGTGTGTGTGTGTGCGTGCACACATGCGCACTGGGGATCAGACTTAAGACCTTGTGCTTGCCATGTTGGCACTTATGCTGTTGGGCTATTTCCCAGTCCTCCAAATCAATCTAATGAAGAAAGTGAAAGAGCTCTGCATTTAAATCTGCACTATTCAGAAAAATAGAGAATGAAAAGGATATTAGAAAATGGAAAGATATACCTTGATCTTGGCTAGGAAGAATGAATATAGTAAAACTGGACATACTTCCAAGATTGTTACATAGAGTTAATGCTATTCTAATCAAAATTCCAACAGCATATATCACAGAATTAGCAAAAACAATCCCAAAATTCCTTGGGAATCGGAAGAGACCTTAAACATTGCAGGCAATTTTGAGTGACAAAGGCACATCAAGGGGCACCACAGTCCCAGAGATGAAATTATACTATAAAGTTGCTGTGATAAAAAAGAGTGACTTGGTTACTTTTCTCTCATTGCTGGGGTTAAATACTAAACATCCAAAATTAAAGGTGGAAAGTTTTTTAATTGTTTAAAAAATCTTGTGTTTATTTATTTAGTTGGAATAGGGTCTCACTATGCTGCTCAGAGTCATAGTTATCCTCCTGTGTCAGCCTCCCCAGCACTGGGATTGCTAAAAGTTTATTTAGCTCACACTTTGTGGAGGTTTCACTCCACAATCGGCTGGTTTCAAGGCATAGTGGCATGGTACAGGAGCAATAGTTCTTGGTGGGAGAGGACAGCAAAAGCAGCAAGACCACACATGGGGGATGAGCCTCTTTTCCTTCATATGTTGTATGCAGACTATCCATTCTTGTGTGAGTGTAGCACTCAAACCATTTCTATGCTCTCCTCTTGCACAGGTTGAGGATGTATACAAAGTGAAGATTGTGACCCCCTGCTGTGTCACTAAGTTAAACGACTGGACTTCTCAAGTTGACACAATGTATCAACCATTACAATCCACTCCCTGTAAACTTGGAAGCCAAGAACACTTCTTTAAATCAGTTTCCAGATATAAAGACATGTTTATTCTTATAATTTCATGACTTGAACATTAAAGAAGAGGTTTGACAGTCATTAAGAACCAGTATTAAATCTATAAACATTATATTACCTTAGAACTATAACATTTTGCCCTTGAGCCCCCAAAGACCTATGCATATTCCTTTATGCAAAAGGCATTTAATCCATCTGCAAGAGTTACCAAAATCCTAACAGTTTCAGTATTGTCGAAAAGTCCAAGTCTCAAGTATCTTAAATGTAACACGAACTCTTAGCTACAAGTCCATGTACAAATCAAAGTTGAACACTTCCAACATTCAATGGCACAAGATAAACGTTTAATTCCAAAAATTACAAGCAAGGAGATAGAAAGGATTAGGACCAAAGCAAGTAGATCCAAAATAATCAGGGCAAACATTAGGTCCTATAGTTCCATGGCCAGCATCTGAAGCAATCTGTCAGGAACTGTGAGCTCCAAAGGGCTTGAGTAATTCCACCCCTGTGGCACTTCTGGTGACTATATCTCCCATGGTTTCTCTCTTAGGCCTGCTTTACTCCCTCCTGCAGCTTTACTTAGGTGAGCTAGGTTACTGAATTTTCTAAACTTCTTGGGCTCCATTGCACTTTTGTCTTCATAGTCACAACTTCACACACTTTCCTCTCAGGCACAAAATGCTGGGCCTTCCAGGCGTTCTGAAATGGGGATGGTGTTTCTGATCCTCATGACTCTTGTATCCTGCACGTACTTCAAACCAATGCCACATGGACAATACCAAGATCTGCTGCCTTCTGGGGCAGTGATCAGGTTTTCCTCTCTCTTGGCCATAGGAGTCAAATGCCTAGATTACTGAGCATTCTGAATCCAAATCTGAGGATCAATTTTTTTTTTTTTTATGTTGCCACTGTTCTCGGACATGGGGCAGCTATGCCATTTTGGAATGTGGTACTCTGGGGTTTTCTCCTGAGAGAAAAGTCCTTTATTTGGCAATATTTAGGCTGCAAGGAGCAGAGACTTACTGCTTCTTGTGATGCCCTCAGGCCATCTTTTATATTCTCCTTTTTCTTCTCAGCTATTGAAATGACTGCTCTTTCTTTGTAGTCCACTGCTTCACTGAAGTTTCCTTTATGGTCAAACTCACACCATTTTAAAGTATCCTGATGGGCTCTGTTCTCTGGATCCTCAACATAAATATGGCTAAAAGACCCCAACAATAGCTATGCTACTACCTCAACATTAGACTGCCTTGTCATTTCTTCTCCCAGATTAGCACTCCTCCCTTAATCTTGGTCTCAAGTGAAGTTTCTGGACAGAAGCAAAATGTCCCCAAACTTTACTCCAAGCTATTATGCACACCATCTTGAGTCCTGTTGTCAGTGAAGTCCTTTACAGTAGAAAGAGCCCAAGCCTTAACCAGCAAGATTTCTAGCAGCCTTTTGGTCTTCTGAGCTCACACTAGGATCTCTCAAACAGAACAGCCTCAGGCTGTTTCAGCTCTACACTGTCAGCCAGCATCTCTGAACCTTTTCAATCTCAATCCATAAACCATTCTCAAAGAGTCTTGAGCCACATGGTCAGATATAGACACAATGACAATCCCACTCTTGGTACCAAATTCTATCCTAGTTATTTTCCATCCATTGCTGAAATGAAAGAGCTGACCCTGAAAATAAAGAAACAAAAGTTTGCTGAGCTCATAGCTTGTTCAGGTTTCAGTCCATAATGAGCAGGCTCCAAGGCCAAGTGGTATGGCAAAGGAGCAACAGTTTTTAGTAGGGGAAGATAACAAAAGAATAAATGAAATCAGCCTCGTTGCCTCCTGTATATTGTGTGTAGTCACTCAGTTAAACTTCTAGGCCTCCAAAGTTGACACAGTATATCACCCATTACAAAGAACATAGTATTGGCACATACACTTCAAAGTCCTTGAGTCCAGTGGAACAGACTGCAAAATGCAGAAATAACTCCAGGAAGATTCTTTCATTCACCTTACCTTTGACAAAGATGTTAAGAACATACCCTGCAAGAAAGATACCTCTTTCTTAAATAAGGTCTTATTTATTTAAATATTTATTATGTATTTATTTTTATGTATTTTGGACAGCGTCTCATTACACACCTCTGCCTCATAATGATCCTCCTGTTTTTAGCCTCCACAGTGTTGGGATTAGCTGGTCTCTGTGGCCAGCTCAGTGAGCCTCGGGGCAGGGCTGGCACAGCCTGTGATGGTGAGGACCAAAACCCGGTCTCTCTCCTTGCACAAGCAGGCACTTATTCTGCCAAGCTAACTCTCTAGCCCTTAATTTTTTATTTTAAATGTAATAAAAAATACAGACTTTGAAAAACAAGATGATAGGAAATCAGCAGTGTTTGTTGCATTGTATATTGTGATGTTTAAAGTAGTTGCTCATTTTATCAGATATAGAAATATAAAATTAATCAAAGAACATAAGCACTAACTGATATAACTGCTTGATTGTTGTATAATCATCCACAACAAGCCCTTACATAAAATAAAAACATTTTTTAGATGTCTTCAGTAATGAAAGAAGTAATTTTCACCTCAGCATCACTGTACAACAGACTCCTTGATCTCACCAGAAATCTCAGCAGCACTCCATATAATAAAAAATTTCATCTAGAGGGACCCTAAGGGTGGAACTGTGAAATTTTACTATTTAAAAAAGCATAAAAGTTGCTTGGTTTAGCCTATTTTTGTAAGTGAGGGAAGTTAACCAATTTAATGCAACTAATAAGTGATAAGAAAGAATTGAATCAAGGCTCTTTGTTAACAGTCTGCTTGATTTTATTCTTTATATTAGTAATTCACAATTTTTTCCTCTCAGAACATTAGAAATTCCTTCAGAAAAACAAACATAACATCCACTTATCCTCAGAAATGCTTCACAAACTAAACTGCCACTTACAAAGCCAACATGGTAGAAGCGGCTCTCTTGAGCTATTAGGAAAATTTTTATCATGAATACAGAAAACTAAGAAAATTGCAAATGGAATATGTAAGGTGCCTTTCTCTGCTGCTAAAAAGAACTGGAAGAACAGTAAAGAAGTCCTATATTTTTACCTGTGAGAGTGCTGCCAAAGAGAAGCAGGAGAAGGGAGCAGATACCCGTGCAGCTTGGGGGTGGAGCTTGTATGGGCACCGTGCTGTTGTAACATTGCTCATTGGGGAATTCTTGGTGTGTGGGAAAATCAAAAAGGGAAGTTCACAGTTAACCCCAGGGGAGAAGGGTCTTCACAACGCTGTTTCATTTTCATGATGACCTGAGAGACCCCTGCATGGGCGCAGACCTGCCAGGGTCCTTGGTTAGGAATTTGAGATCTACTGCCATATGATATATATATAATAAACTGATTTTGACATGAAAACAATTTTTATCTAAAACATTTATTAGCTAGTATGTAATATTCAATTGACCTTGTAGACGCCTAAGAATTAAGGAACATTCATTGCCTAAAGGAATCTATACCAGTTTATTGTTCACCACAAGATTCATTAATGAAAGCTGGATTAACCTGCATGCAAACCACCTTTAATAACAATTTAATAACATATCTCACCATGACACAACAATTGAGCTTCGTTTTCCTTTGAAATATAAGCAACAATCATATTCACTAGGCAAGAAAAAATATGTTCCAAAAATAAACATTGTTTTAAGACAATGATATAATTTAAACTGCTTGACAGGAGATTGTGTTTAACCAATATGATCATATACACTTTGATAATTTCACTCATAAATACTGACAAAGTTGAAAAAAGGTGCTGTCATATTAAAGTTTCAGGTTTACTAAAACACTATGAATTAAATTATTGCATGAATTTTACCTTTCTTATTTTTACATGACTTTTAATATTCCCTTTCTTATAGAATGAGTATACTTTAAATATGAGATCCCGTCCATTTTGTGTTGTTCTTTAAATAACACAGTACTTATAATAGCTTTAAACATTTGAAAAGCAAAAATAATTGTTTTTTTAGTTGAATAAGTGCTGTTATTATGATGAAGCAAATTCCAACTTAAATTAATTCTTTGAAAAGACAATTACACATTTTTACACAGAAACTTATGAATTTAAGCATATACAAAATTGTAGCAGGGCAATACTTCAGTGTGTTTTCTTGTCTCTTATTTCCTTTTATTACCTTTTTTTTAAAAAAAAACATTTATTTGTAAGAAATTATAGCAACAGTTAATATGAAGCATTATGCATTTAGAAGACCAATCATTCTAAAGAATTCTACCTGATGCGTCAAGTTGATCACTGATGAACACGTTTCCTCTTCAGTAAGAAAATCTAAGTTAGCATAGAAAAATCAATTTCTGAATATGAAACTTTTTATGCTGGATTTCATCTGAGTCTGAAGGATTGTATACTGTTTAACTATTTGCCTATATCAAATGAGTATGCAAATTTAAAATCCTATGGACAAAAATTACCTTGTTTCAATTTGAGTGATTAAAAATAATTAAATTTGAATGATTGGATAAGTAAATACAGATACAAACATTAAAGTCATCCAATATTATTGAAATATGTAACATACAATTATTTTCAAACTTTTGAATCAAAGTAGGCCTCAGAAGAGTGTTAGGCTCTAAAATTTACAAAATTAGGCATGTTAAAACAGCTGAGGCACCCAAAATCTCTACATACACATAGGAAAACAAATCGAAGGAGTCCAAGAAATTTATCCAAGATGGATCATTTGCTTTGAAAGAGAAGTTGTGATAAAGTCGCACGCTGATACTTCCCTCATTTTTTTTTTAAAGCTTTATTTACTTATTTGTGTTATGGCTGGCTCAACCCTCCCTGGGGATGGGGATGGCGCAGCATGTGGTGCCAGGAATTGAACCGTGGTCCCTGAAGTTGGCCAAACTTTCCTAAACAGGCAGGCGCTGCTTTAGACCGCTGAGCCATCTCTCCTACCCTTCCCTCATTTTTGAAGAAAGGACTAGACACAGGTAAATGGTTGGCTTTTAGCCATTGAATGGCTTTCACAATATGCCACCTTTTACTGTGCTCTGAAAGAGACCTGCAGCTTGGGATGTTGGTCTCCTGGGAATTCAGTACTGAGACTCTTAATTCTGTCCTGTAAGTGGTTTCTAGAAACAACTGTATGCATTGGGTTGAAAGTGTACTTCTGAAGATAAAGTTCAGTTGGAATTAGAGTTTAGGGATTAGGGAAAATAAACTAATGGGAGAGAATTTGGATATTCAAATAGTAGCTTAGGAAGCAGTTATCTCTGGTATCAGCTGGGAGCCTGCATACAGAGACCACGGTCTTTTAATACTCAATGCTTGATTTTTTTAAAATTTTTTTGAGCATTTATTTCCAAGAAAGAAAAATAGCTGGCATGCACTTCCAAAAAGCCAGGACTGAAACACTATGGCAGCCACAGAGACTGAGAGGAGAACAATTTTCTAAACTGACTTGAAGGAGGAGGCTCTGCTGTCTAAAGCCCTGCTGACTGTATTTAACAGGAATGATCTGCCAGCTTAAACAGGATACTCAGGAGCATTTCAGTTTCTACATGGATTCTTTCACAGACACAGTCAAGCTGTTTAATTTGACAGGGTCTGAACAACCTGTGATTCATTGTTCTACAGACAAGAAAGGATGCAATTTTCTGGTCCTCATTATGGAGATCAATAAGCAAATTACATAGAATGCCATGCATGTCTGAAATAATGTAACAGAGTTGCCAGCGTCTGCTTTGTCCACTCCTCTTCTTTACTTCACGAAGGATGAGAGGAAAGCTGGAATTTAAAAATAAGTGAATAAAAAACAAATTGGCACTTCTAGGTATTTGTTTTGGTTGAAGCACACTGCATAGTACTTAAGCTCTGAGAAAGAAGAGTGTAGCATAAGAAGCCATTGTTTTACAAAGGATAAAGACAAAGAATAATGAAGGCAGTAGAGAAAGTTTATACGATGTGATGTAAGTGTGTCTGTGCAAGCAGCTGACCGCTGGGGATGGGAGTGGGCAGAGAGAAGACACATTCTTTATTCAAATATGGCAGAAACTAGAGCTGAATTATGCTTAAACCCACTCTTCCAAATTAAGTCACCATATGCTGACTATATTCTACTTCTTGCCTCATAAATTATGTAGCAAAAACATTGCACATAAATCATATTTTGTTACACTCAGCTCTGAGTAGATCCACGTAACTTGTTTTAAATCCAATTTCAACTGTTTTGTTTTGTCCTCAGCATGATTTTTTTCTCTTTATCACAATCTATGTGTTCATGTTTTAATTTTATTTTGCATTGCTAGTTGCCTAGTATGTTTTCATGAAAAGCTCTTAAGGAACTAGAAATTATTCTCTGTTTAATGTCTATATAGTTTATTGCTACTGAAATTGAATGAGAAAATATACATTTTTTCCCAAATAAGATTGTCTTGATGATATGGATTAAAAATTAAAAAAGATTGCTAATACCACTTGGTTGAAACATAGTGTTTTGTCTAACTTTGCAGTGTTTATTCACACAATAAACATAACCCATTCTAAACATACAAGTATGGGGGTCCGTTGTAAAGTCCTAGGTTTACTGTGATATGGCAGTGGGAAGAAGTGCTTTGGATACATATTCTTAGGAAGACAAACAGCTGAGAGCAAAGTACTGAGAGAAAATTTACACTTAAAATGTTCTTTTTTTTTTCCTTACAGAATGGAATAATAAGCACAAAATAGACACGTTGTAAAGACAAAAGTGCACCTCCTCAGTGAAGCAGCCGCTGGAGGACAAGGTTGATGGGATGGATTGGCTACAGGCACTTACTGTGGAGAAACAAAGATTTCTAGAAGCGAAACGACTGACTGTATCCCACAGCCAGCCTCTCCTAAACCGCATGTTCCCAAATGCTTTTCTGTTGGAAACTTTAGGGTCGGAGGATTGAGTTTGACGGTAATGCTGCTGTGTTACACCTGCCAAGCGACTGTTTCCTCACCATTGACCAATAAATAAATAAACACATAATTCTAGAACTAGAAGCCTCCACTTTTTAAATTTGGTGTGAGAACTATAAATGTACTCCAAATGACTAATATAAAGTCTGATATGTGTCACTTGCCCTGGAAATGGCAAATAAGGCAGTGCCTGTGTGTAGTCTAAGACATAATGATCTTGAGTAGTGCAAAGGACATTCTTATATATTGGTTTGACTATTTTCATATCTACTTGTTTTAAAATTATTTATTGAAGATGTGTTGATTAAATAAGTACCTTATTTTTACAAATAGGTACACTGATAAGCAAAATGATGATTCATTTTCTGATGTTTGTTCCATGTCTCTAATTTAGTGGGGAAAAAGCCAGAATACAGAGGAAGAGAAGAAGCTGAGTTAGACAGAGAAGGCAGTAGCAAGTATGGTTTTAGGATGAGAGTGCCCCAACACTTCTAACTTCACTGAAAAATTAGGGATACTCTAGGTCTTAAAATGGCTCTATATTAGATTATATTTCTTTTCAGTACAGTTGTTAGGTATATCTACATCCATATCTGTATCTGTATCTACATCTATATCATCTATATCTATATCTATATCTATATCTATCTATATCTATCTATATCTATGTCTATGTCATCTATCTAAAGTACCTTGGCTCTCAACTGCAGGACTGAGGCAACTTTAAAACTTGACAAGAAAGTGTGTTATCCACATTTGAGGGCCAATGTAATAATATACAATTAAAATGAACTATGGTTCTAACATGGCTAGCTGCAAGTACCATCATCTAAAGAAAAAATGAAATCTTGTCAGTAGGTAAATGTCAAACTGTGTGATTCTACCGAGGAGATTTTTAAAGAGAAATATCCAGGAAATATAATAAAAATAAATCTTGTGACCATCTATTATGGTTTGTGTGTATTTGTCCCCCCCCCCAAAGCCTCATGGAGTCATTGAGGTGCTGATCTACAGCTTGTGATTAATTCAGGATCCAAGGCTGGGATTATGGGTGTGAGCACTGCTGGCATCACGGCTGTGTTACACCCAGCCTAGCCTGGGGCGTAGAGCCTGAATGTGACATTAGAGAGACAGTGAGACAGACTTGCTCTCTGCAGCCGTTGCTGTCACCACTCGTCCCATGTGCTCTCCATCACTGCCATGAAAAGTTGTCCTCTGCCACGTGCCACTCTTCCTTGAAGCCAGCTGAGTGTGCACTGAAACCTCCAGTAGCTGTGAGCTAAATAAACCTTTCCTCCCTTCATTTAGGGTGTCGAGTATTAGTTCCAGCAATGAGAGAAGAGTAACTGAGACACTAGGCAAGTGATCAACTAAAGTGCATCTCTAGGACACCCAGAGCAAACTCTCTAGTCAGCACCACACGAATTCTCTCTCAGAACTGCCATGTCAGCATTATAAATGTTAACTTGTTAGAAATATTCCGTCATAGAAAACTTTCAGTATTTTTCTCTCATGTTCCTGTTCAATTTCACAGCTTCACTTAGTACTATTTTCCCTCAGTTTTTCATCATTCAATATCTATAGACTATAAACTCTTTCATGAATTGCTAGCAAAGAAAGTATTAAAAAATAACACTTTATTCACATAGCAGGTAATACTTTAAAATTATCAAGGACTTTTCGTAGCAACCAAGATATCCTATTATTTGTGATATATTTATTTGTG
>PVJA010001930.1:58346-78439 GCA_004027025.1 Myocastor coypus
CCCCCACATTTGTCTCCATTACAGGCTCAGTGCATCTGGGGCCAGGGCCAGATACCATGTGGTGCGGAGGATAGAGCCCCAGATGCTGCACTTGCCTAAGCAGGTGCTCGGCCGGCTGAGCTATCTTGTCAGCCCTAGTTTTCCATTGCTGCATTAAAAACTTTATCATGAACTTGGAGACTTAAAATAACACAACTTTATTATCTTCCAGTTCTAAAGAAGGAAAGTCTGATTTAGATCTCACTAAAATACAATTAACATGTCAGAAAACTGCTCTTTTATGGAATCTGCAAAAAGGCTCATGAATCAGTTTCTTGGCAAAGCTGAATTAGTGTCAGCCCCTCAGCTCTCACTCGCACTCTGACCCGAGGGCCATTCTCAGCTTCTCCAGGTATCGTCTCGTGGGCCTCTTTCTGACTTCACAGTGAGCAAGGCAGTGTAAGTTCTCATATTGAACCCGTTTGCCTTTCTCTTCCACATGCAAAATTAGATCCACTGAGGGAATCCAGGGAAATTCTGCCTGAGTCAAATTCTGTATGTTTAGTCACATTTGGAAACTCCTTTCATGTAAGGTAACCTATACTCACATTAAGTAGTTTAGGAGCTGAATATCTCTGAAAAGAGTGCGATTAGGCCTATCGCACAGAATACATTGCAATGAGTTATTCACAGGTAAATTCACAAGGTTTTGAATCCATTCTTCGTACCAGTTTTAGAACATAAGTCATCATTCCCCCAAGTTCCCCTTGTGCTAGATTGCAGGAGTGTTCTCACCTTTTCCTGGGCAGTCACTGATTTGCTTTCTGTCTTTGGTACATTTTTATATTTTTTATTTCCTACAAACAAAAGAGCCATACCACATGTCACATTTTTCGTGAGGCTGTTCTCACATAGCACGATATTTGTTTTGGCATGCCTCGGTAGTTTGCTTTTATTGCTGTAACTAACAGTCTATTGACTATGGGTACTGCATTTTATCCATCCATCCAGCAATTAACAGACATGTAGGATATTTTCAATTAATGGCAAGCTTGAATAAGTCAGAAGTGGATACTTCCATATATGTTTCAAAGATATTTTAATTTCTCTTACATAAATTTGTAGGCATAGGCTATCTGGCTGATGAGGTAATTTCATGCTTATTTGTTTAAGAAACTGCCTGAAAAGTGGTTATATTATTTTACATATTTCTAACAACATATGAGGGGAGCAGTTATTTTCACTCGTTTTTCTTTTTGTTATCATTAACATTTTGCTGACGACTTACAAGTTTAAGGATCTTTTCATGTGTTTATTGGCCATATACATTACATATTGATACATCTATCCACATACACCAAATTTTTAATTGAGAAATTTTCATTTCTTTGAATATATAGTTATTTACATATTTTAGATATAAACTCCTTATCAGAATTTAGGGATCAGAGAAGTCTTCAGCTTGACCCCCTACTGTCATCCTCGGACTAGCAAAACAGTGATATCAAACTGCAGCATTTTAAATCTGTCCATTGTCCTGTTTTTCATATGATCTGTGTAAAAATTCTTTCACAGCTTAGAATATTGTTCTACATTTTAAAAGCAACGTTAAAAAGCTAGGAAAGAAAAAGTAGGAGAACATGAGGATGAGAAAAACATAGCACACGATGCCCACATCACGAAGTACTATCTGACTCTACATCTATCTCAGTTGGTGTTTACCAAAGGAGAAGATATCGTACAAGTTATGCAAATATGTAGGGATATACAAGACAAGACAGGCTTACAATGGCCACCCACAGAGTCAGATGTGGAAGAGTGCAGAGGAAATCTCCACACTGGAAGTTCAAGTCTGGAGCTCACTGCAGGGTCCTTGGGCGACTGTGTCAGAAGCCCCGTGGGTCAGGGATGGAGGGGCAAGGAGTTGAAGCTGTGAGGCTGCAGGATCTGCACCAACAGTTGAAGAGCCTTAGCTGGAAGCCAGGAGATGACATCCAAAGTGGAGGTGAAAAATGGGGCTCCTCTGAAGGAGCAGAAGCACATCTGTTTGCTTCTCCTTTACATTATCCAGGCAAAGAGCTGCCCTCACGTGGGTCTTCCACACCCTGGGAGGTGGAAATGCTGAGCTGCTTTAGTTAAGCTTCTCTTACTCAGGTTGATGCAATTAACTATCAAGAATCGCATACAGCTTCCAAAATGAGTATGCGTGTCACCCAACACCCTGTTTACTATGACTTCCAGTATGAACGCGAAGTCTGAAATCAACTTTACATTTTTAAACTGGATTTTGTGATTGATCTATCACATTTTATAGTATTACTAAATTTTCTTCACATTATAAGCATTCTGTTGATGCATATCAGTAATACAGAATAATGAGACTCAGCGTGATATTTGGTAGATGAATAGAAATCTTTTAATCATCAGTGACTAAATTTTTTTTTAAACCTTCTACAAAGATTTTGTCCACTTTAAAACCTTTTCTAGTTACTCCTGGGAGTTTTCTCATTTCATTTAGCAACATCTATATATCTCTCTCCTTTTATAATTTTTTAAAAACTAGATACAACACTACAAAGAAAATTTTAAATATCTAACACCAATATATCATGACAATACTTATCTTACTAAATATTTATTCGCCAGAACAAGCTGGCCAAGCTGGCACATAAAAATTGGAGGATTTAATAGCTAAAACAAGGCAAGAGTGTAGCAACTATATTTTTAGGATTTAGAAAGTTCACAAGACTACAAAGCTGCCAAGAGACTGTCTGGTATAGCGGTACATTGCATAAATATTTGTAAATTAAAACAGGAGACTAAGTAATTGGTGGCAAATCGTTCAAAGGATCACATTTCTTCTAAATGTGAAATCTTTAGCCAAGGCATTGTTTCTGGTGGGGAGCAGATAACTCCACCCGATATTAAATTCTTCTTTCGCACTGTGGCTGCAAAGACGAATAAGCCCTGGCACAGTGCAGTAATACGTCTTGTCACCACAACTAAATTTCCTTGCAGTTAATATTACTGCCACTCTCCTCTGACACCTGCATCGGAGCCACAAACCAAAGATCTATGGCTTGCGAAAACCGAAAAAGTGGAGGCATGCTCTCTGGACATTGACATCAGTCTATTTGCTCTTGATTCATTTTGTAAATGGCTTTTAAATCATATCAGCTTGTTTGCCACTCTGCTACAAATAAATTGTCAATGCAATTCTTTTGAAAGCAAATGAAAAAGTAAATTGTCTGTTTAAAATGGTCTCCTCCATATGCTCAAACTGATCTCTTTTCCTGCTTCTCCTCACTCCATAGCCCTTAACTTAATCCCCACAGGCCCCCTTTCCCTCAAATCTACAATATTAATAAATGTTCAATGCAGGAACACACCAAACTCACAGGCAGTGTTGAAGAGTTCTGCAATGGTATCAAAACTGTTTTATTTCATTAGCTCAGGTTTAGTTTAGAAAATGTGAACATGGACTTTGATAGAATCTTAACTTGCATTCTATCCATTCTAATTCTTTTATTAATAAAATTCTGTGCTATTTGATATGCTCTGCATTAAAAATACAGTCTGATTATTTCCACAGGCTCCTCTTCAGATTCTGACTTTGCAAGATTCTTAGGAGTTTCTTTAAGTGAACTCACAGGGAAAACGATTCCCCCCAAGACCCAATCAAATTTTCATATCTATTAAGAAGTCTGACAGTGGTTTTAATAGATTTCCCACTTGTGAATACAAGTGCTTTGTTACAAAAACTTCTTCCTACTTCCTGTAACCCCTGTAAATTCTTCCCTAGAGTTGTAGTCAGAAAACAAACATAAACAAACAGCCCAAATATTATTCCATACAGTGATCTCTCTTAAAATTTATAAATAAAACTAAAAATTGAAGGCAAATGACTGATCCTCTAACCACCAGAAAATATAAAATATTCAAAGACAAATTTTCTAAAAAAAGCATTCGCCGGGCATGGTGGTGCACGCCTGTAATCTCAGCACTCAGGAGGCTGAGGCAGGAGGATTGACACGAGTTCGAGACCAGCCTGGGCTACAAAACTGAGCTCAAGGCCAGCCTGAACTGCATAGCAAGACCCTGTCTCAAAAAGACAAAAAGAAAAGAAAAAAAAAAGACAACAATTCAGTTTAGGAAGGGTGTCAAATAATATTTTATTTTCAGCAGTAACCAGACTAGGATAGTCAATAAAACTTGTTCTAATTTATAAAAAGAAATCCTCATTTGTCACTGAAATAGAAATCACATTACTTCCTATTCTCTGAACTACGAAATCACCAAAATATTTTATTAAGATGTGAAATAAATTATGGAATGCATATTCATGGAATTTTTAATGTTTAGAGAGCAAAGAAACCACAAAGCAAATGTTACATAGTAAAGACCTATTATGAATTTGTAACAGAAGCCAAAGAATTCAGTGTTCAATATCTTACATAAAATATTTTATCAATTTAAAACTTCATTTGTTCACTGTGGCATAGCATCCATGATTTAGCGATGCCACACCTTGTTTAAAAACCTGAACATTGAGGAAGGGCACTGCTGCCAAATGTTTAAAGAAATGTTTGAGTGAAAATCTCAGAAAAATAAAATTCTCAGACGAGCTTATGTCTTTTAAAAACAATTTGAAACATGCATGCAGAAAGTAGTATCTATTGCATAGTTCTGTAAAGAGAGAAAATTTCTGATATGATATTAAAATAGATGCATATTTGAAGAGTATTTGTATTTGCTTATTTCTTTCCAAGACTACTTGCATCTTTTCTTGCTCAGCAATTGAAAAGTATTGGGCAGATTGTTCTTAAAGCTTCTCCTTGTTAAACATGCAGACATTTGCTGTTTCTCTCTTTCTAGGCAAAAGGGAAGGCAAGCAGCTGTTTCTCTAGAACTCAGCACTGTAACTAAATGGAATGTTGGGACCAAAAGCAAGAGCCAGCCTCCCCATCTTCCACTTGTATGCCCAGTGCATCCTGCTTCCAGCCTGAATAAAAATCCAGCCATTTTTTTTTCTTTTATCTCCATGTGTGGCCACAGGCTCTTCTGGGTCATCTGCTCATTTACAGTAACTAATATGCCAACTACTAAAATAATGCTTTTCTTCATTTTCAGGCTGAATCAGTATAAAATTCATTAACTCTAAAGGATTGCAAGGTGTAGTACACATCACTTTTTCACCCTTTTTTCCCACTACAAACTGCTAGACTACAAATATTACAGTATCAAATTAGACTTCCAAGAAAGTATGGTTTATATTAATGTCATGCAAAAGCCCACATTTGCTAGTAATTTTTCTCGTTTTGCCAGAGGACTCACTAAATGTCCTTAGGCAAGCTCCTTAAACATGCTCCCTAATATTCTTCCACTGAAAAATAAAGACAACATGAAATACATTTTTCTAAAATATAGAGTTACCCCCCTCCACACACAAATCAGCTTTGACCACTTATTATAACAGAACTTTAAAAAAATCAGAACCTGAAAGTCTTAATTCACAACCCATGGGATGCAACCTTTTGCTGCTGATTTCTGCCTTTTAATTTTGAAACTGGCCACTTTATTAAAGTCGCACAGTATCTAATGTGAATAAGTTTTCAGCCCTATGGGACAGTCACAATGTAATTGTTTCTAATATTTTATGCTCACATTAATTCAAAACTCGTGCAGTTGAGAAAGGAAAGGAAAGGAATACTTTAGTCACTTGAGCTCAGAAACGGCGTTTGGCATAAATTCTTTGTGCTCAAAGATACCAGTGTATTCTTCATCAAATAGACTTTGAGAAAGAGACAAGTTCATAATAAGCATAGCAACTGCAGATAGATCAACATCTTAGCATAATTTATTGTTTGAAACACCTTAGGTTTTAATCCTCGACTCCCATTGTTTTAGAATGGTAGAATGAATTCATGAACCTAATTAATGGAAGCATCCAATAGTTTCGAATTATTGCCTGCCTATTATTAGTTCCGCCATATTCCTTACCTGACAAAAACATGTCGCTGGAGCGATATTATCTACCCTGAAGGAGAAATGAGAAACCAGCTGCTTTCCCGCTTATGGTTCAGGCCCCAGCAAAGCCGGGAGGGAAAAGGGCGACCCTGGGGAAGGCGGCACTGACGCTTCAAGTTCCACGACTAGATGCTCAGTCTGAATTAACCTGAAGAGCTTCACCAAACTTTTTCAATAAGAACTGCGCAGACAGTGATTTTATGGCGAAATCTTAGAAATTATTTCCAAGTTTCCAACAGCAGTGAAATCTCGTGTGTCCTTTACCTGGGTCTGCAAACCAAAGGCAGAATCTCAAAAAGGTAGGAGCAGTTTAAAATTCATATGTACCGTCAGGAGAGAAAGAAAACAGCACTTTATTTAAGTTTCTTACTATACTGGCCTTTTGGTGTTTCCAAAAATAGCTGCTTTTACTTGAGTTCGTTTCGTTGACTTTCCTTGTTCGGATGAATACTTGTGCCATTGTGTTCCCAGGTCCCCTGCGCTCCGCTAAGATGTATCCCTGGAGAATGTTACTGGGGCACAAGTCTGAAATGTAGACAGTGCTACCACCTACTGGTAGCTATCCCAAACTGCAGCTGTTGACAGAACTAGGAAAGCTGACTAACCCTACTAAAGTTTGTCAGATTTTGGTTACTTCCTAATCATTAGTTAAAGCCTTGAATTTCACCACTGGTAACAACAAAGTAGAGAGGTCTTGAATTGCTGTCAAATGCTACGCAGACTTTTTCAAAGATAAACTTGGACAGTAAAATGATAAGGACTGATTTTAATAAGTAATAATACTATTATTATAAGTAAAAGTGCCCATGAATTTGCTCGATTTGATTGGGATTTCAAAGAGGAGTCAGAAAGTAGGAAGAGGTGGGTAGGGTACAGTAAAGTTCAGGAAATAAAATCTACAAAATGCAGCAGGTGGGGTTTAGCCCAGCTGAGTTGTTTACCTGGCACTTATTGAAGTTGACCTCCGATGCACTTAGGTGACCGGTATTGTCTGAAACAAACATTACTTTCCTTTGGTAGCCTTCGGTTTTCTCATGCATGAGCTTTCGGGTGAGCTGGAGTCACCCTATGGAGGAAGGCCTGAGCCATTAGAAACTTATCTCTTCTCATCTTTATAGGCCAGGCTGGCAGCCCACAGAGGAAGGACTCAGAGAAGCCAAGCTACAGGGTTCCCCAAAAGAAAGACTTTGCCTCTAGTTTATAAAGAAACTGTGTACTTCTTGCCGAGACTTCATTGCTCTGTCTCGTCTCTTAATTTTAAAAAATGGCTTTGATTCATTGGTTAAATACTACATAAGAATGAACACTATTTAAGCATATCAGGTAAGAGTTTTTTGAATATTTTGAATTGGGTCTTTAATAATCAAGTATAGAAAAACAAAACATTCAGGTGGTCGTGATAGTTGTACTCAATCCATTCTAACTAAACAGGAAATGCTACTTCATTCCAGTGGTTCTCTAGACCTCTCAGTTTCTGTGTTAAATAGGACATTGCAAATGAGAGGCTGCCTCTGTACTAGGGCAGAAGAGAGCTGGGAGCTTTGCAGCTGAACTCACAAAGTCAGGCAAAAATGACTGTACTAGTAAATTCATAAGAAAGGAAACAAATGGAATTGTTTCCTATAAGAACATACAAGGAAATTATACATACAGCAGACTTTTGGTGAAGTTGGGCTGGTAAGCTTTGTGAATTTTGGCAACAGCTTATAAACATGGAGGACAGTAGCTTTGTGTGTGTGCGTGTGTGTGTGTGTGTGTGTGTGTGTGTGTGTGTGTGTGTGCGCGCCTGTTGAGGATTTTTTTTAAATTGTATTTGGTACAGGGTCTACAGGGTCTCACTACACAGATCAGACTCGTAGTGATCCTCCTGTTTTCAGCCTCCCAACCACTCACACCACCATGCTCAGTCTCACCATGCCCAGTCTGACTATGCCCAGTCTCAATCGCCCTCTCAGCATACTTCTGGGGCGAAGCTGGCATGGCAGGTTGGGGATAGAACCCTGGGCCCTGTACCATAAGCAGGCACTTTAGTTTGCTGAGCTATCTGGCCAGCCCTGTGTGTGTTGTGTTTTCACCTGGGACCTGTCACATGCTCTAAGGTAGTGTGAACCTTAAGATATATTCTAGAAACCTGAGCAGTACTAACTTTTATGTTACTTTTTATACAAAGTCTGTAACTGTGTTTTAAAATGATTTCACATAGAAATGGAAAAGAACACAAAAAATACTTGTGAGGTGGGAGAGCTGAATATTTTGCATTTTAATAATAAATTTACAGCAGTTCCTGTCTAGGTTCTACTGCAGAGGCTGTCTGCAGTCACACACCCAGTCTCACGCATCAGCCCGGTCTGCCAAAGTGTCAGGTCCTCTCACTACAGTGGATCTACTGCTTTCACTGGTGCTGCTTTGTAAAGGAAAGAATGGATGAAAAAAGGAAAATAAAAGGGAGAGAAATATATTTACACATGCATTCAACAGTCTTTGGTGATTGTCATAGTTTAGATGGAGAGTGCCCCTAAAGCCTCTCACACCCAGAGGTGGGCTCTGGGAAAACCACTGGTCCATGGAGCCGCTCTGCTTCTCAGTGGACTCATCCCCTGGTGAGTACAGTGCCTCAGTGCACTGTTAGAAGGCAGTGCCTGGTGGGAGGAGGGAGGTGGCCAGGTGCAGGGCCTGGAAGGGTGTGGATTCCTGCCTGGCTCTCCGCTCCTTTGTCTGCATTTTGGATGCATCAGGACAGCAGCTTTCCTCCAAGACAGGTCCTCCACCCCAACCTCCCCCATGCCTCTCCTGCCTTGGAACCAGTGATGAATGGAAGCCACTCAATACTGCCAGCCAAGATGAACCCTTCCATCATGGGCATTGACTATTGTGTTACAGTGACAAGGAGTGATCCAGACAGCTACCTAACTAACAGGTTATGGCACTGCAATACAGATCCTGACTCCTCTCCTGCTTTAAAATAGGTTACATTAACATCAGTGCCTGCAGTAGAGAAAAATGTAAAGTGAAAGGGCTAAAGGATCTTTTTCAATGGACTCTAGGTATGATGTACCATTAGAAATAAGAATGGCATCTCTGCTCTTGATTCATGAACTCTTTAAATATCATTAACTCTTTAAGTATCCATGCATCTGGCCAACTTCTCACCCTGTTGCAAGCTTAGGAAAGCATTTGTGATTTCACTGTGGATACATTGAAATATGAACATTTCTAGACACAAGGAAACTTCTCCCAATAATAGAAGTCTTATTTAACTACCATTTTTGGTGGAAATCAAAACAAACTAAATGATTTTCTCTATTTGTAGACTTTTTCAAAATGAAGAGGCCATCTCTTTAAATCTGTCAGGCAGTTTGTGGAGGATGAACAGTCCCTATAACTACTCTTCCACGCTGTGGGCACAGCAGCCATGGTGATACGTAAATGAGGAGTTTGCTGGACCTAATGCATCCTCTGGTTTGCCACTCCCTGTGCTGGCATTTGGGTATTGTAATTTTTGACACTGAGCATTTCACCAAAAACACTACATGTACTTACATATGTTTATGTGTGTGTGTGTGTGTGTGTGTGTGTGTGTGTGTGTGTCCATCTATCTCAGACATGCTCCTTAAAATATTTCCATATTGCTTATTGGTAAGGCAAACTCATATTTACTGCTTACGGAATTAAAGAATACTGGTAATATAACAAAATTTTAGTAACTATCTGGAAGTGGGTAGGGAAGACAAGATAAAAATATCTCAAAGTTAATAGTTAAGGTAGCTATTCCAATGCAGAGGCTTTGTGTACATATAGTGATTTAACAGTTTAGAATGACAGTCACAAGACTTACTCTTTTCCTTCAGCGTTCAGGGCTTTTACACAGAGCTACATCCCAAGATCTTTTTATTTTTTAATTTAAAACAAAGTCTCCCTGAGTCACTAACTTGCGAAACCAGGTGTGACTACCAGTCAGTCCCACTGCCTCAACCCCCCAGAGTTGTGGGATGACAGATGTAACTCTTTGTCCAGATCAGGTGGTAGTTTTAAGTGGAGGGTTTCATGAGTCTTGAAAAAAGAGGAATGTTTTGAGGCTATGTTCAGAAAATTGAGTAGTCTTAACATTCACACAATTGGATCTTTATCTCCCAGGACAATGGTTTCTTTAACAAGCAAAGCTTGAGTTTACCCAATACCATGTGCAAAGCTCTCGTTTTCAAACTAGCAGGTTATCATTATGCATATATTTATATTTCTCATCATGCCAGCACTTTGTGTGGGAGGTTACCACAAGAATAAGTCACACGAGGGTATTTTAAGAAAGTATTAGGGGCCATAGAAAGTTAATGGTGTACTGCAATATTATGTGAATTCCTGTGGGAACCCACCTTTCAGCAGTAAAGTTTGTGGGTTTTGCTAATTCTGGAAATGAACACTTTGCTCCTTTTGTGTTTGTAGGCATTCCTGTCACATAAGGCAAGAATAGTTGAAATATAACTTGATTCACAAGAATGAACAGGGACAGCTAATAGGACTCTTATCAGAAGTGTCTAAAACAAACAAGTTATTTTCTGTCTTTGAATTCATAGCTCACTAAGTCATGCTTTTAAATTAAAGAGTCAGAAAATTTCAAACAGTTACTTTGCCAGAATTTTTCAATACTGATGGTAGGTAGCGTGGAGCCCTTACAGTCTTCCTTTTCACCCTGACATATTTTGCAGTTTAGCTCCAAGCACAGTGGAGGCCTTAGGCATGAGTTGCAGCCATACACACCAACTACAGTGAGATGGTGATTGTGTAGAAGGAACTGCTTCCATGATGGAGGACTGCAGTCTTGGTACTGGCAGGGAGTCAAGGTCCCTACAGAGGAGAGAAGGTAAGGAGGTGCAAAGGGGCAGTTAACCAAGTCAGCGTGCTCACATAGATCTTGTTGTGTCACATTCAACAGAGGCAGGGAGCATTCTCATAACGAAAGAAACAGTATCACTTTATGTTTTTTTCCTGTTTTGTCAGGAAATCATACTCTTCAGAAACAAAAAACAACGTTTGAGTGCTAGGAAACAGGGCAGTGCTTTAGAACTAGCAAATTACCTTTTCCTTTAGCATTTGTTGCAGTAACATTAATCACTATAAATTCTTTTAGTGTGGTATTATTTCCTTTTCTTTTATCTCACTCGAAAACCTCAAGCGGTGTGCCATTTGCTAATAGACCAGTGAAGAAAGATGATTTAGTTTTTCCTTCTACTTGTGAGTGATTTTAAAATACAAGCTCATTGTCAAGTCTATCATGAAAAAATAAATAAGTACAGAGAGTTTGACTGGATTGAATTAAAACTAGATTCATATTTTAATATCCATCAAACTAACTCACCATTTGTACTTATGTTTAAGTTTGGTAAAATGACATTAGATTATACACAAATAATTTAGAATTTCTTTCAGGAGGTGTCATAAAAACTTTCTTTTCTTTAATAGTGTTTATTTCCTTGTTGTATTTCTACTCTACTCACCTTTTTCTACCCCACATAATATCTTTTTAAGAGGTTAAAAAAACCCCTAGCTCTTAACCCCGTAATAATTTCATGTCATTAACAGTTTATCTAAACTAGCATTATTTAAAGAGACATGTTGAAATTTAAGTCTTGAACATTAAAAGAGAATATATCTATCTTTCTTATACAACTACCAAAATTTTTATGAAGAATTTCATAAAAGCACTTTTTAAAAACAATTTTATTTATTATTGTCACCTGCTTAAAAGAACTATAAATAAATACAATAAACAGAAAAAGATGTCCTTTGTTATTACTTAGCTGTAATGTTGGTTAAGGTATTTAGTTGCCTATATTCTATGTCGATAACATATACTGTATTTTCAGGAAAGAAGCACAGGGTCGGCCCGGTGGTTTGGTGGACTAAAGCACCTGCCCAGGCAGACAAAGGGCTCAGGGTTCGATTCGTGGCGTGCCGTGCCAGCCTCTCCCCTGGTGTGTGCTGAGATGGCAACTGAGCCAGCTTGGTGGTGTGCATAACCCCAGCACTTGGGAGGCTCAAAAACAGGAGAATCACTATGAGCCTGAGCTACGTAGTGAAACCCTGCAAACGATGCGCTAAATTAAAAAAGAGAAAAGAAAAAGCGCACATTGTTCACTTTCATTTGATTTGTTTTCACTGCTACTTTTCAAGTAGTAAGTAAAAAAATCAAGCATGTTGCTTGGGTAGCCTATATTTTTAAAAACTATTGTTTTTTTTTTTTGTGTGTGTCTACATTTTGGTCTCATTCTTTAAAATTTAGGTATTTTGGCCTGGGGAGATAGCTCCATGGCACAAGTGCCTGACTAGCAAGTGCAAGGTCATGAGTTTGAACCCCAGTCCCACACACACAAAAAAATTTAGGTATTTTACTTCAAAAATAAACTTGAGATGTAATAGAAAAAGATGAGTCAAAATATTGTGCATTCTTAGAAGCTTAACCATTAGGTACTTATTGCCACATATCCCTGAAAAAATGGGAAGCAGTATATGAATGATTAAAGTGTCTTTTATGCATAATATTGTCACTATATATCAATTATTAATAATTTATAATATACATACTACATGTAGCCACACTGGAAGAAAATAAATCATATTTGAGAAGTTAACAGTCATTTATTCTGTCATCCCTTGTTAAAGTTATCTAATAGCGAATATTATTATCAGTCTAGATAAAGGGACGGCACGGCCCCTCTTCAATCCTCCATGCAAGTCACAGATTTTTAATGATTAATAACAAGTAATAGAAAAGATAGCCTTCTCTGTGATGAAAAAAAAAAAAACATTATAGGGAACTAGGAAAGTAAGTTAGCTCAGCCTGAAAGGCACAAAAGCACAGCATCCCTGAAGGTGCATGGTGCAGGGTGGGGTCTGGTGGTTATGGACCGTTAGCGTGAAAGCGACTCAAGTGACAGCAAAAGCAAGTAGCGAGAGAAGCGATGCCCAGGCAAGGACCAGGGTCAGGAGTCCCGAGAGGCAGAGGAGCCTGGAGCGTGGAAAGCGTGCACATAGATTCTGATACACTTTTCAGAATAGTTTTAGACACAAAAAATTGAGACAGCTGTACAAATTAGTTTCATTTCCTTTACTGTTGTTTAAGCCTTATACTAGTGTACACATTTGCATAATTAACGAGTTCATTATTCTTATTGCTTGTTCAGACTCACTTGTTATCTAAATGTCAGCTTTATGTTTCAAAATTCTATGTGCGACACTGCTTTCGTTGTTGTGTTTCTTTTTGCGGGGGAGGTCTACAGAGTATTCCGGGTCCCACTACTAGACTGGACTCATAATGACCTGCCTGTTTACAGCCTCCCAAGAGCTGGGATTGTAGGCACACACCACCACGCCCTGTCTCAGTTGCCCTCTCTGTGCACCCCGGGGCAGGGCCGGCACACCAGGCTCTGGGATCAAACCCTGCCTCTGCTCCTGCTTGCAGGCACTTTAGTCTGCTAAGCTCTATTTGGCTGGCCTTTATCCTTTTTAAGCTGAGTACCCAGGAATTGTGCGAGATGATCAATGTTAGAATTTTTCTCTTGGCTTGTATGTGTTTTCTTATGATTAGACTTAGGTCATGGTTCTTTGGGAAGAGGAAACTCACAAAAGTAACATCATTTTCATCACTTTGTGTTATGAACATACACTATCATATTATTTGTGACTAATAATTTTGACCTTGATCATCTAATTGCCCTAGGTTGTGTCAGTTTTCTGCACTGTGAAACTACTTTCCATCATCTGCTCCCTAGAAAGAGTCTGCATTTACAGCTCACACTTAAGGAGCAACAGGTAAGCTCCACTTCTGTCAGGGCAGAGTGGTCCAATAAACTACGGAGAACTATTCAGCATAAAATTTTGTCCCACTTATCAGTTTATTCAATTGTATTTATTTATATCAGTTTGGGCTCATGGATATTTATTTTGTACAATGGGTTGTAATCTGAAACTTTATTTTTTTATTCATCTTGCTCCAATTTTGGCCATTGGGGATCCTTTTGGTCTGCTGCTGTGCCCTTTGGACTCACTGTCACAACACGGGGCTGCAAGCAGCGGGGAGAATGTGTTTCCTTCGTGTTACTACTTGATCTAAAACTATCACGCACACTTTTTTCCTCCTGTTCTAGAATTGGCCATTTCTGTCAGAAGTTTGGTTCCTCTTACTAGGGAACATACTAGAAAGCAAGGTCTAGGCATATTTGTTGCTACTGTTGGCAATGATAAAATCAGACTAGTTGAGAAAAAAGTACATTTATTTGAAGCTTGTATAGTAGGATTAAAAGTCGGGTGACAAAATTTAAACAGGCTTGGAAGTATGCTGTGAGGTTTTACAAATAGGTGATTGCTTTTTAATACTTTATTTTTTTAATACTTTAAACTATAAGGAAGATTGCTAATTATGCCTCTTTTTTGTCAAAAGGTGTGGTTAGTGCAAGAAAGGTCAAACTCCCTTGTAACGAATGGATTGGTGAAGTCTCAGGTGATAAGAGGACAGTTTCTGTTACAAAGGCTAGGGACTTCCACTCCAGGAAGTTGTAGCTCACAGCCTCAGCACACACCCAGGTAGATGTATGCAGAGAGTCCAGTTCAGAAGTTCAGCTGTGTTTGTGCCTGGGAAACTAAATGCCTTCACACAAGGCCACTCTACTTTTTCTACCATGACTGGGGCTGTGGGGGTGCCATTTCTATTGAGTCTTCTCATCTGACAGAACAAAGAAGTGTGTGTGTGTGTGTGTGTGCTAACCTACATACATACACATATTTATGAATATTCCAGTAGATTACCACTTCTATCTGCAGTAAAATAAGAATGAGTTTATATTGATATCTACAAGTCTAAAATTTTGCACATACATTGTTTTTATCTCCTCTTTACTTATTTTAAATTTTAACTCTAAGTAAGTTGGCTGCCCTTAGCCATTTTCATTTCTATAGCTGCTCAGTTGTATTGAAAATATATAACAATGTAGGAATTTTCAAATATACCTTCTCGGGAAACAATATAAATTTGAGTAGAGAGTTTAATGCATTATTCTTTTCCCTTTACTTTTACAAACTCTGCTGAAATTAAAAGATCCTTGGGTTATTTCTTTTCCTTTCTACCTTATTTATTGAAATAATTTCATACATTTATGCTGTCATTAGATTATTTTCTCAATTTCTTTTATATATCTTTCTGGAATCCTTATCTTCTATTTTTTAAAATTTTCATAACTTAAAATTCACTCTTTATCCTATAAAGTTTTGGAGTTTTAGCAAACACACAACATCATATATTCACCAGTATAGTATCATATAGAATAGTTTCACCATCCTAAAAAAAAATCCTCTTTGCTTTTTCTATTCAGTTAATCTCCTCTTGGTTTGCTGCCTGTATGGGTTTCTAATTAAAACTGTTACACAATTGGTATCATGGAGTATACAGCTTCTCAAGGTGGCTTCTTTCACTTAGAATGTGGTAATGCTGATCCATTTTCATTACTGTGAAAGTCCCAGAAGTAAGTCAATTTATAAGGAGAAAAGGTCGATGTTTTTCCTGGTTTCACAGGCTTGTGTATGTGGTGAGTTGCAGCTCCGTGGTGGGAACGCATAATAGAGGAAGCCGCTCAGGCTACTGTGGTTGAGAAGCAAAGGGCAAAGGCCGAGCTGGAGTCTCAGCAAGCCCGTCAAGGCCCGGTTCCTGCAGCCCAGCACTCTGACGGGTCCATCGCCTCACCACAGGCTCACAGCAGAGCCCTTAGCACATTTGCTGCTGGCCCCTTATCCAGCCACAGCACCACCTGAATTTTCTCACATTTTGTGGCTTATAGCTTATTTCCTTTTATCACCAATAATGTTCCGTTGAGCGGATCTAGTTTGTGTTTCCCTTCTCCTACTGAAGGGCTTCTTGCTGGCTGATGAGTGAATGTGCTCTGAAGACCCACATCTGCAAAGTAAGCATGTTTTCAAATCATAGGAATAAATATAAGTAGGTGTGATTGCTGGTTTGTAGATTAAGACTGGCTTAGCTTTGCCAGGGCTTGTCAGTGGCTTTCTAATGTGATTATGTATAGTCTATACTTTCATTTCCAGCAGAAATCAACAAAAACTGGTGCTTTGTGTCCTCACAAGCATTTCATAATGTGAATGTGCTAGATGTTAGCCATTTTTATAGATGCCCAATAGTATCACATTGTTATCCTAATTTACAAAATACTAACTGTATCTGACGTCAGATATCATTTCATATTTATGTATTATATACGTACCATTTTGGTCACATATAAGTAAAATTTTCTTGTTCATTGTTTGAATTGTTTGTTTTCTTTTTGCTGTGTTTTATATATTTTGGGGATTATTTTCAGATTGCGGATATGGCTTCTACTCTTGTCTGTCTTGTTTTCTTGAAAATGTCTTTTCCATGAGAACTTTTAAATTTTAATAAAATTGAATCCCATTCTTTTGCTAATTATGTTTTAAGCATTGTGCTAAAGATTCGTTGCAAAATTCGAACTCATATAGATTTTTCAGTTGCCTTTTTTTCCTAGATATTTTATAGCATACTGTTTTACCTTCAGATGGAAGGCCTGGTTTGAATGAACTTTTGTGAAAAATGTATGAAGTTGTACCCTTCCGCACATTCTTGAGATTGCTTACTTTTTAAATCATTGATATAAATGAATTTTCCTTTTTGTATCTAGGCATGTAGACTATCTCAATAGTGTAGTTAAGAAATGTACCATTTTGATATGCCTCAGGATATTGTCCATGCTCTAGTTTATGTAAGTATATTATGTGTGTTTACCTAACAAAGTCTGTAACATATTGTTTATTTTAAATACTTTAAAAATTATTCTCTCACACTATTAAGTATAATGAATAGGACCTAACACTTCACTTATAGTAACAAAATATTTTGAATGTAGGATATAAGCAAGTACAGTACAGAAGAGCTACTAATGTACAACAGTGGCATCATTAGAAAAAATAACTTTAATTCCAATTTGAAATCCACCATATCTGCAAAGATAAGTGAAATTCCCAATGGAATGAACAAATATAATTTAAAAATGTTGTGACTTAATTTCTTTGCATATTCCCAGAACTCTAAAAAGGATGCAATACCTCACGAGCAAAGACAAATAGAATATGACTATCCAGCTAAATACCTTCTTTTCTAAAAGGATGTTCTCATTTCAAATAAAGGTGGCATGATCCACTGACATAGAAATGCTTTATCAAACCTTTATTTAACAGAATTTTAAGATTCTTTATATTTTATCTCACTTTTTTTCCCCGTGTATTATGCACCAGGATCTCACTGCGCAGTTGAGATTGGCTTTGAACTGACTGTGTCACTGTGCAGCCTGTGACTGCTTCCAGCTCATGGCCCTGGGCCTCAGCCTCCTAAGTGCTGACGTTACAGGAGTATGCCACCACACCTGGCTCTCCCTTCTCTCTTTCTGCTACTCGTAGGTAAGACAGCATGCTTCTTTGGCTGCTTGGAACAATTCCTAGTGCTAATAGTATAGTAGTAATCAAAGCTGTAGGAAATAATTTTTTTTCTTTCATATGTAACATTCTGTTTAAAAGAGTCTGAGAGACCATCTAGAAACCCATCAATGCTTAGAAATCCTCTCTATGAGGTCCTTGATAAATGATCCAGCCATTTCAAGTCATTTACTCCCATAATTGCTTATTATTCTCCATTATTCATTCGGATAATCAGTGCATGCTATATCTACATTTGCCTGTAGCATACTTAACCCCAAAATTGCCATGATGAATGAACCCGGAAAAGCACACATTTTTAAGACATTTGTTCACACTAATGTAAATTTTTGCTACATCTGTCTTGTTTTGATCATGCAAATAGTGTCTGTGAGGAATAATCTTGGTATTTCTTTGCTGAATATGTATTGATAAAAGGGTAAATAAATATAAATCAAATTTATTTTCTAAGAAAGAAACTTACAAATGTTTATGTAGTCATGACTACCTATTATGGCTGTATCTCCTCATTCTTTTGCTTCACCTGCCCTGAATGTCATAGTTATCAAATCATGTGCACAACCACAGAAGCATGTACCTTAAATTTCTAAGCTAAATACCATTTGTAGTTTCTTCCTTTGACATACTTCCTAAACTGAAAACTATTCTTTGACTAAAAAGGCCTATAATTGGTTTTTAAATATGGTAGCTAGAAATAAAAATGCACCTATATTATTGTCCATTTTGAATTTGAATTGCAGTCATGTTTGTCACAGCACTGTCTCATGTTGAGTTTGTTGAGAAAAGTAAAGTCCTATGTCACATTTTTAGTAACTACCAATAAACTAGAATTTCCTCATTCGATTGAGCAATGTTTTGCTTTATTCATTTATCTTGCTATTCTAATCTCATGATTTTATAGTATAAATTTATAGGAATCACACATGGTTTTGTTACTCAATGTACAGATAGCAGTGAGACTTCTATTTCAATGTTCTATAAATTTAATACTCTCTGTATTTTCAATATCCTCATTTAGTGGTCAGTGACATGGTCATAAAATTTCAAAAGAAATCTCATCTCCTTCCAAATTGATAATAAACTTGCAAATAATTTTTTCTATTCTGTAAATCACATGTTAACCTCTGCTCACGTATTCAATCTTACCAAAGATATCTATGGATATCTTGATAACCCAAAGACATGTAGTATTGGCAACATTTTACTCATCAGAATTCATTTAATTACTTGATTAAAAATGAAACTCTTATTTGGTAAAATTTATAATGCAAATATTGCTAAGCATTATTAGATTTTAGCATTGTTTTGCTTTTATTTTTCAAATATTAGTGGACCAAATCATTGATGATTCTGTCCTAGAATTCCATCAAAGTTACATTTGAATTTTATTTTCTTCTTTATCATTCAATTTTTAATTATTTTAATCTTTTATGGAAGATTTCTATAACAGCATACATTTAGATCTTTTTAAGTAACTGGAAACTAAAACATCTACTCTCATTTTGAAATGAACAAATTGAAGCATACAGAGATTCATTTATATCAGTGTAAATCTAATGATGCATTTCATTTAGTGAGGTCCTTTACCATTTGCCAAGGACAATTCTAATATAGCTGAAGTTAACTTCTAAGTTGAAGACACCCTCGGAAATTCCAGATATGACATTCAATCGTTATGAAGTTGAGCATATTTCATAACTATAGTCAAGGGAGTTTATGATTGGCCCAACTCCATCTATTCCACATAATGTACATTAATAAGAATTATCATTGGATGAGAAAGGATTAAATTGAATACGACCATTACATTAAGTATAATATACTGAACTGCTGACCTTATATCTAATTACTGAAGGACAAACCAAGAAATAAAAAGAAAGAAAAAATACAGAATAAGTTTTCTGTGATATTCTCTGAAGGGCAGAACAAGAGCTGTTGACATTTCTAGGATATAAATTTGTTTTAGTAAGTTTAATATTTTTCTTAAGAATAATTTGGATTCTGCAGAGCCAGTTGGTGTGGGTTTTAGACTACTATAAGTGGTATCATCTTTTTAATAGTCATAATAAAACAAGCTCTGACAATTTATTCTCATCTTTCTCAAATAAATTCCACTTATGTCATTTGCACAGCTATCAACATGATTCATCTTAAAAATGACACCAGGGCATGATCAATAAAATGACAGCTATAGGCCTTAGGTTAACTCTTGGTCTTCATGTCTGAAAGTGCACTGCTCTTCATGACCAGCAAGCTCTGTGCTCCTTTGGCCAGGTCGACTCAAGCAAAGCATTGGGATTCTGAACTTTTCTCTCATTTGAGTCAGTGTATACATCAATTCCTATTCTATAGGAAACTATGCAGGTTTCTTTTTATGTCAGATATGTAAAACGTATTAGTTTAGTAACTCTTCTTATATGCCAATACAATTTTATTTAACTTTAATATTTCATAGTCAATAGTGGTTACATTCTCATTACAATGATTCAGTTTATCTACACAAGGCAAAATGAAACTTTAACCAGTCTTCTCCTCTCACCTAATGTCCGTTACTTTGTCCCCAAGAAATGATCATTGTTTTG
>PVJA010001930.1:78539-104875 GCA_004027025.1 Myocastor coypus
GTGTGCTTTTCATTGGCTTCTCTGTCTGAGTGCAACTTTGGTGCCTGCGTGTGCAGCCTGTGAGTTCATGTTCCTGTCACAGAAAGCATGCGCATACTGCAGAAGCTCTGTACCGCTTGTCTAACTGTTGACCTGTTTATTTCTGGACTCTCCGCCAACTCTCTAGAAGAGTTCAGGGAGCAGCACAACAGAGATGCAGGAAAGAAGCAGCGCTGTTCCTCACCGAGGCCAGGGAGGACATGTTCTGCAGGGTCTGTGGGCAGGGGAAGCCATCAGCTACACTCACAGTCATCAGTGGAAAGGAGCAGAAGCGAGGATCTCAGGAGTAACATCTTTAGCAAGGTTCTGAGACACTGTCTGCCAGCTTTCCTTCTTGGTTGTGAAGTGCATGACTTAAATAGAATACTCACGAAGAGAAGGCCTTATTCACAGGCCTGTGGCATAGAGCACTCTTTTATCATATTTAATCATCCTGAGATGTGTTAGCCTTTGAGACAAGGAAATAAGGAATTAAAGGGCTATATCACCACCAAGCACAAAAGGAAAGGAGACTTTCACTATAGCAAAGTCAATGAGTATGACTGAGTTTCAAGGCACGTTAATCAGACCACAGAAACGATGGTCAGGCAAGCAACTGATATGCAAAAATATCATAGTGACCCTATCAGAGGTCACAGTTCCTTGACACACTGGATATTAGACACTTCAGAACACATTGAAGTCTACTTTATTGGTCAGTGCACAAGTACACAATACTGCTTTCATTTTTTGGTACCAGGAATGGAACTCAGGACCTTGTTCTTGCCAGGAAGGTGCTGTGCCACTGAGCTATCACTCCAGCCCTGTGATGCTGCATTTATGTATATCGTGTGTAGCAGCAAATTTTTCTCTCAGTGTTTCATTTTTACAGTTTTTTTATGTGAATGTCTGCATCTAAGCCATATTGGTAAAGAGTTTCCATTATTCTCTCCTTTAAGCAGTAAGCTGAAGTTTTTCTATATTTAAAAGTTTCTTCTACATTTCCACTAGAGATATTGGTGTTTTGATATGAAATATGATGTGTAAAATTTATTTTTGCCCCATGCAGTGATAACTGTAATTCACCTACTATCTCTTGAGCTTTCTCGCTAGTACTTTTATAACAATTTTTAAATGTATCCTTTTATCTTTTGGGTAGATTACATATGTGGGCCTGTTACCAAGAGAACTTCAGTGATTACTTTTATTTCTTCTATATTTCTCCATGTTTTAAAAACAACTGCAAATAATTAAAATACCACAACTTCATGTGTTATTATATCTCATAACCTTGTTCTTTTTTTAAATTATGTTTTATATATTTTAAATCCATTCTCCAGTTGAACTTGAAATTGTTTATGCTGTCTCTTAGAAAACACAGTCACTTTTTTTTTTTTGTGGGATCAGGGTTCAAACTCATGACTTTGCACTTGCCAGGCAGGTGCTTGTGCCACGGAGCTATCTCACTAGTTCCCAGAACATATTTATTGAGGAAAAGAAAGCTCCTGTTCAAGGGAGGGACAGGAGGGGCATCCAAGTGGGCGTCCCCCAACATGGTCACCTTTAAAACTAAAATTGAACTTATTGTTTTAAGTATGTAGACATTTGTATTACATTGAATGCTTTTAATGTGACATAGGTTGTCGATTCATTTCTTAAACGAAATTTAAGCTTTAAAATACAACTTTACACGGGGCGTGGTAGCACGTGCCTGTAATCCCAGCACTTGGGAGGCTGTAAACAGGTGAATCACTATGAGTCTGACCTAGTGAAACCCTGAACACCCTGGAGACCCTTCCCTGAAATGCAATAAATAAATAAATAAATAAATAAATAAATAAGACTATATGATTTTCCTTATATAAGACTAATGATTTTTCTAAGTATGTTTGTTTCCATTTTAGTATGTATTTTGCTAGTATAATTGAAAGCTTTTAGTTATATGTTTAACCTGGCTGTTACTGAAATCATCACTTTATAGTTGGCTTTCTAGGCTTCTTTAGGTAGAGTATCTGTTTTCTAATAAGTCTGTCTCTCTCACACACACACACTTGCATACGCACACACATATATTCTATCAGCTTTGTCAAGACTTTTAATACTGTGTTAAATAGTACTAGAAAAAAGAGGTGTTGTATTATTGGTTGCTAGACTATTCAATGAGAACGTGTCTATTGTGTCTGGCCAAGTGTGATGCAGATCAAATGACGTGGCTGGCTCTAGCCTTTTGCCAAGTTGTCCTCTATCTTTGGTGACTGACTACATATTTTATTGTTTTTTAAAGGTATAGGCTTTCACTTTCATACTGAGGGAAGAAGGTGAATTGTCGGCAATTCCACCGGGTCATTTCTCTCTCTAAAACTTATCAGTTGCTCTTCTGGCAGGAGTGCGAAGTCAGGAATGAAGAGAGCACACAGCGGGGCAGAGCCAGCTTCAGGAACCCTGGAGAAAGCAGCTCATGGAACCAAGAAAATAAATGAGAGGAGGAAACTATCTTCCCTTCTCTTATACCCTTTTTAAGGCAGTTGAAGGAAATTCGCAGAAGTCAGTCTAAGGCAAATGACATCTTATAACAAAAATATTGTGCTAGTCAAAGACAGTCTGAGTGTATGATAATGAGAAGTTACAGAGCCATGACCAGCTCAGAGCAGAATGAAGCTACCAGGTGGTGTGAACTGCTATTTGCAAATGAGATATGTTCTCATGCTGGTATTTCTAGTCCTTTCCATTTATCAAAACTAAATATATAAATTACGTCAGTCAGATTTCATTCCAGGCCAGTTTGGCCCTTGTTATGTACATATAACTGCAAGATTCATTTGAGCAGAAATATATCATTATCTCAGAGTCAATTGTTGGGTAAATATCAGTGATTTTGAAAGCATTTTTCCTGCTTCATGATTTCTGTAACAATAGGATATTTATCCTGTTTAGACATTGTTGTGAAGTATTTTTATATTTCAAATTGCTGTCACTGTCCATCTACTTTCCATTTCTTATATTTGTCTGTGAAATCCTGAGTACTATGCTTTTATGTTTGTGGTTTCCTTAAAATCTTTACTTAGAAGTTTTGCTGTGATGAAACACATAAGGAAATCAATTCAAAGAAGCTTTGTTTTACAGGTTTCAGTACATACAGTTGGCATCATTGTTTCTGTGGTGGGGTAGAATATAATAACTGAGATTTGTACTGGAATATTCTCAGTGAGCTTAGTCTCTTTCACCAGTCTCCATCTCTTCAGGTTCTATTTATAGAACTATCAGCTGGGGAATCAATTTTTTTAATACACAAGGCATCAGGAGACACTTTAAAGTAGAAGCATAACAGAGGCAATTCTTTTCTTTTAAAGAAAATGATACAAAATTCTGCTTAATAATATAAATTAATACAATTCCCAGGAAAGCAGAGATTCTAATAACTATAGAAGAATTTCTTAATTTGCTTTTCTTAGTGTTCCCTAAAATTTGATCTAACTTTTTTTTAAAGGTATTTAATACAGAGTCTCACTACGTAGCTTGACTCGCAGTGATCCTCTTGTTTGTAGCCTCCCCAGCTCTGTGGTTACAGGTGTGCACCGCCATGCCTGGTCACCTGGAGGCAGGGCTGGCATAGCAGGTGGTATGGAGGCTGAACCCTGGTCCCTGCACTTGCCTAAGAAGGTGCTTAGTCTGCTAAACTATCTTGCAGTCCCAATGTGACCTAACTTTGATTAAGATGCTATTCAGCAATCTACTTAGACTATGAAAAGAAACCAATAACCTTAATTGCTGAAATTTATCAGAGAGATACAAACTTCACATTTTATGTTTTCTATTTTATCAAATTATACTAATAATTGCCACATATCTCACGAACAAGCAAACAAAAATTGTTTTCCTTCCCCCAAAAGTTTTCCTCATCTGTCATCCTCCCTTAGAACTATATGCTAATGTCCTGAGTAGGGAACATGAAGAGCGGCATTCCTGCAAAAGCGCGTGCCTGTCACATCACCCCCAGGATTTCATTCCTTTCTGCTGGTACAAACGCAGTTAGAGAACTCGGGTTGAGAGATGAGCGGCACGCAATTAGGAGAAGCCAATGGGACACTCTGACAAATTTGTAAACTCTCCCACAAAGGAGAAATTCTCCATGGAAAGTACGTTAATGAATGAATGCTCCACAATAATCAGAGAGATTCAAATTTAAAAGGTAGCTATTATTGTTGATCTATTAATTGGTAACGTGGAAAGCGCACGAACAACTCGCATCCACTGATCCATAAGCTCCACCTACAGGTATTTATTTAAGGTGGATAATTCTAACATGTGAAAAATCTCTTATGGGAAATAACATTCATTTCATTGTAACAAAAATAGGGAAACCCTGGAGCGTTCACAAATAGGGTTGGTTAAGCACACTATGGCATCTGTGTGAAATTCTCAGCAATGTATCCAAAGCAAGTATCTCACGAGAATGAAATGCCTAATTGCAAGCGATCTTGATCATATTGTGTTATGCTGGGAAAGCAAAACTATTAGAACGTAAGCACGTATCAGTTTACTCTGCTCACTTCTTGCAACCATTCTGTGAGGCTTACTCGTACCCTCTTGCATGACATGGCTCACTCCAGTCACTTTAGTCATCTCCACATTCTTAGATGAAAGTCCTACTGATGCTTCTGGTGAGAAAAACACACAAAACAGATAGGAAACTGATTTGGTCACTACAGGTGTCGTGATTGCTTATTTATTCCAAGTTATTTTCACCTCCCCAGGTATTGCTGTGGCAGGAAGGAGGCCTAGTAGATTTCACTTCTTTCTGTCTCCTCTATTTTTAATTGTTCTTCTCCTATAAGAAGCACAAAATAATTTACTTGACTGCTAATTTACTTGACTACATGAAAGGCAGAGGCATTCCTAGGATGGGTTCTCTGCAGACCTTATTGTCAGGTATCTCTTATTGACATTTCTCCTGATATTGGTGCTGCATTTCCCATAACAAGTTGTCAGTAATTTTACTAGCTGTTGATTTATCTAGAAGTCCTTTTCCTCTTGATATTCTTTAGATAATGCTTAAGATACTCCATGGGCTGTCCAGATATTTCAGCAGACTAAAGCACCCACTTAGGCTGGCACAACAACCAGATCAATCTCTGAGACTTGACGTGGTGGTGTGTGCCTGTAATCCCAGCACCTGGGAGGCTGACTACAGGAGAATCACCATGAGTCTGACCTGTGTAGTGAGACCCTGAAGATTGTGGACTAATTACATTACATACATTAAAAAAAAAAAAAAGATACGCCTCTCCTATCCTTCATCTAACAGTGCAGAAACTTTGCCTGGCTGGCCATAGCCACAGTCTTTTGTGTCTTATACGTCCCATGTTTTAGCTAGCACGGCCTTTGACCTGAGTAATACTCCAGAAATCTGGTTGCAAACTCTTTGAAATTTTATTATTAGCTGAGATAAAGAGAGAGCTATGTTTTGGCAGGGGCAGGTTCTGCTGCACTAGGACTCTTTCCAAAAATCTGTTTCTTTTCCTTGAATGGCCCTAAACTTTCTGCATAGTATTTTGAGCTTCATCTTGGAATACAACAGCTATTATTTGGACCTATCATTTTGACATTCTTGTGAAATTAAGGGTAAAATATCCCTGTTTTAAAGCTCTGGATCAATTACATTGTTTATTATAACCATAAATCAGAAAACATTCTACACATTTGACAACTGAGAAATGGGAAAGTAAGCCTACTACCTTTTCCCCTTCAATCCATCATTATTATTATTATCTTCTAAAGATAATGCAAAATAGTAAAAGAAAACAAACATTAGAAATGATACAGAGTTTCGCCAAACAAATCAATAGGAATTCAACAGTGTTTGCTGTATTACTTAATGTCTTCAAATTAGTTGCTCAGATTGTTAGATACAAGCATGTGAAATGGGAGAGAAGTGCTTTGCTTTGTTTTGTTTTGTTTGTTTGTTCCAGTACCAGGTATCAAAGTCAGGATCGTGCATTTGCCAAGAAGGCGGTTTTGGCCCTGAGCTATCTCCTTGGCTCAAGAATGCAAAATGGAAAAGAAAAAAATATATATAAGAATTTAAAATGAATAGAAAAAAAGAAAAATTTAAGAATTGATTGTCCTCCTCTGTAGACCACAGAAACCAGCAGCACAATTATCCAAGCCATCCTGCACACATACCTAACATTCATTACTCCTCCATTTCTCCCTCTCATGTCCTTTTCCTCATCCCAGTTTTGCTTTCTTTTGAAAAGATTCTTTCTTTTCACATTACCTATAGCACCTTTCAGATTTTACTTACTCTTTCAGGTTCTTACACTAGTGAGACAACACAGTACTTGTATATGTGGGTCTGTTTTATTTCCCTTACGAGTCTGGTCTCTAGTTGCATCCATTTACTTATAAAAGCCTCAGATTTATCCTTTTATAGCTGAGTAATATTCCATTGTGTAAAAATACCACATCATTTTTATCCATTCCTTAGTTGGTGGGCATTGGGTTTGTTTTAAAGATTTAGCTATGATAAATTTTGCTGCTATAAACATGGGTGTGCATATACCTCATGGTATGGTATTTTCAGTTCTTGTGGAAAGATACTTATGAGGGGAATAGCTGGGTTGAATGGGACCTTCAATCCTAGATTTCTGAGGAATTTCCACACTGATTTCTATAGTTATTTTACCCCCACCAACAGTGGAGAAGGACTCATTTCCCCCCAAGCCCCTCCAACATGTGCTATTGGTTGACTTCTTGATGATAGCTATTCTTTCTGGGGGAAGAGGGAATTTCAATGTGGTCATGATTTTATTTCCTCGAACAACTGATGATGTTCAATATTGTTTCACCCAGATGAGCCTGAATAGATTGAACCTTTGAATTTTGGGGGTCTGATATTTTAAAGCTCTTCACATGTTCTAGGTAGAAGTGCTTTATCTGGGAAAAATGGGCTCTAACTTTTCCCCAATGTTGAAATTTTCATTTAAGCTAAATTGATACAGTGCAAATAATGGGCTACCATTTGGGGAACTGTCTTGGTTATAACAGAAGGTATGTAATACATGTTACAAACTTTTACAAACTGTGTGAGTAGTTATATAGAAAGTTACATTAAGATATTGAGACTTTAAAAAATGTTTTAGAAAGTTGTGGAAGTAATTTATTACAAATGTTATTGACCCAAGATACATGAACATTTGTATATCCCCTATGGATATGGTAATAGTTGGGATTTAGCGGTAAAAATATGGTTATATTCTGCTTCTTCAAATATGTTCTAATTTTGTATGTTTTTGACAGAGGCATTAAAGTACTGATAGCAAGATTCTTTAGGATAATCATAAAAATAATTCTACAAAGTGACACCTAGCAGTTCAGAGTCATTCAGTCTTTGTTGAGTGGGGTCATGGCTTGCTATTTTTGTATCAACAAAATTTGTATAGTTATGCATGAAGGAGCAATTCAATAAATGCACATAAGTAAGTCAGCTAACAAATGATATTTGTAATGGGTTCTACCATTAAATTTTTATTTATTTTATCTTTTCTGTGATCTTAATTTAGAATATATGATACAATGAATCTAAGTAATTCATGGTATTAAATATTTGATACCAGGCCAGCCAAATAGCTCAGTGCATTGAAGAATCTGCTTAGGCAGATGCAGTGGCTGGGGTTCAATCCCCAGCATGCCACGCCAGCCCTGCCCCCAGGACACACTGAGACTGTTACTGAGACTAGGCATGGTGGCACGTGCCTGTAATCCCAGCTCTTGGGAGGCTGAACACAGGCAGATCACTATGAGTCCTAGCTATGTAGTGAGACCCTATAGACCCTGTACTAAATATATTAAAAAGAAAAGAAAAGAAAAAAAACCCCAGAAAACAAGAACTATGTTTTCTGGTTCTAATAACAACCACAGTTTGCCCACTTATTTATTGACTCCTTGTCTAGTGGCCAGAAAAGGTTTTTCTCCTATCTCCTTTTACAATTTCAAAGTAAATTTGTATTGGGAGATACACTTTTTTCCCCCTCTTCATTCAGGAATAAATATATTCTCAGTTATGTAAACTATACAAACAGCTGATATGAACAGTTAAACTCACATGTCCACTTAGGATTTGGGATATCTGAATGTTCTTAAGATCAAAGTTCTTAAGAAGCTTTGGTTTTGCTTCTTGATTAATTTTCTGACAGATTTTCCCTGTACCTTTTCCTTTGTGTTATACTGTAGAAAGGAAATAATCAGGCTAGGGTCTTCAGTTTGCACCAGAGGAATCTCCCAAACTTTTGCAAAGATTCTGCAACTTGATCTTCACATCATGATGGGTGAATAGTGTTGTTTGCATGTAAGCATCAAAAAACAGCACACGGGGTTCACAGATAACTTGCTCATATTTCTATGTTTAATGAGAAACTCATATTTTAAACTGATCTTGATTCTGAAGGTCTATAAGTCTATAGAGCTGACTTTGTTCCAACTTCAGGTAGGATTTTATGTGGGACTCCACAGAAACAGTTGTCAACCTGAATGTTAAAACTACATCTAATAAAATGATTAGATTCTGTGATTCCTCCACTTTCTACTTTTTGTATTCTGTGCATGCAGTTCTTATTATATAATCAAGACAATTTATTTTTATCACAGATTTTGCAAAATACTATACTTATTTTGAGATCTTTTTTTTTTTCTTGTCTTTTTGAGACAGGGTCTCGTTATGCAGTTGAGGCTGGCCTTGAGTTCACTTTTGTAGCCCAGGCTGGTCTCGAACTCGCACCAATCCTCCTGCCTCAGCCTCCCAAGTGCTGGGATTACAGGCGTGCGCCACCATGCCTGGCTCTTATTTTGAGATCTTAAAGCACCACTAGTTACATAAAAACATCAACTTTTAGAAAAATAAGATGTATACTGTAGCATTTAATTTAAGAATAATACAGGCAGAATACTTTGAAGCAGATGTTCCTACAGGTTCCGTGAGCTGTGGGAACGCAGTGGATACCACGCCTGGTGCCAATAGAAAGCCTGGTTTGGGAAATTCGGGAACATCGACTTGTGACCTTTTTACAGACATTTATTTGAAGAACATAAAGATAAATGAAGCAGATTGATCAAAGCACTATCCTTAAAACTCTTTGTACTGTGATTGCTGCAAACTGTTCTCGGGGGAGCATTCAGAGCCAGCTTTGTCATCTATATTTTATAATTCCATGAGTTGAGATTTCTTTGTAGTTTTCACTTTTAGTTATATTAGAAGCAACAATAGTGAGATGAAATATAAGCCTACAACAATTCAGTAGGAGACCTTTAAAGGCATTGGTGCATTAGGTACAAAATTAACAGAGAAGTCAAGATGTTCTTGCCTCAGTTTTATTTTTCCAAAATGTTAATTGCATGTTGCAATTGGTCCATGTGATGGATTTTCTTAATTAGATTATGAGTTTCAGTTTGAAGGTCCAGCTTCATGGTAATTAAAGCTCTGAGTAGTTAGCCACAGTCCCTAAAACATACATTTTTGTAGCTCCCTTGTCATGTCTTACCTCTTTTAGTGAACATATGACATTCAATTGTTTTTTTCTTTATGAAAGGACAACGTGGGAGATTGTTGTCAATGGGCTCCTAGTATAATAAAAAAAGAGATTTTAATGTGGACGGTGATGCTCCTAGTGTGTGGACTGTGCTCTACTCATCAAAGAGAGAAGCTTGTCATGGTCATTTAAAATGCCTCCCTGTTCGCCAGCCTGAGTGTGGGCAACAGGAGAAGTGACTTGTGCCAAAAAGCAGAATGTGACTTGCTGGCATATTTCTCATAGGACTTTGGGGACTTATAAATGCTGTAAACAAACACCATAGGTTTATAACTAAACATCAGTTCTTGCAAATTGCAAGAAAATCTTACTTTGGCATGCAAGGAAAAGGAAAAAAAAGAGGATAAATATGACATAAATGATTACAAGATGAATGAGAGATACTTAGCTTCCAAGAGTAAATGGAAGTGAGCAAAACAAGAGCAAAGAAAGGAAGAAGTAAAGGTTATAGTTGCTTATAGATTATATGTGGCCAAGGTGGAGTGTTTGGCTGTGCAGTCTATGGAAGCGGAAGGGACTGTTGACAGTTTATTTCTCTGTGAGGCAAAATGATTCAATTATATGATTTAGGGATTATAGAAGATGAAACTTGCTCATAGCTTCTCAGTCTCTGAAGTGTTCTGTCTTCATAAATTTGGCTTTAATATCCTTGGGGCCCAGTAGAAACAATGGCAGCTTCCCTAGGACCAGAACCTTCTGGCATGAATGGGATGGGGAACACTAGTCTCCCTCCACTAAGTGCCCCTGCTGTAGCGGGTATGTGTAGTTGAACACACCAATCATCATCTTGCAGTTGATACAGGACAAGTTAGCTTATCCTGCACAATCTGAGTCTTCACCAGTAAGATGCAGATAATGACAAATTTAGAATGGTAGCAAGACTGGAATAGCATGTAGGCAAGCATGCTGTGCCACCGCAGAGTCAGGACTTGTTTCTCTCTTTAACAGCAGTAGTACTTCTGTAGACAGTCGACATGACTAGGATTTCTCCTTCTTTTGGTTCACAGTGCTGTTGAATGAGAGTCCAATCCCCATCCACTGTCTGCTTTTCAAAAACCATAAAATATTTCACTTTTTTCCTTTTTGACTCACACTTTGCTGCTATCGCTTACTTTGATTTCTTTGTTTTATGAGTTACAAACGTTGAGAGCAATTTTATTTATAATATTTTAAAAACAAAAATAATGTGAATGTGCCCCTTTTAGGCAGTGAAAAATTTACTGTCTTATATTCTTACAAAAGAATATTATATAGCAGTAAACAGGGAATGATCTACTCTTTAAGCAACATGGATACATGTAAAAACACTATTACAAAGAAACCCAAAAAACCCTGCATATGACATGATTTCATTTGTATGAAAATCTGGAAACAAAAGAAGGGTACAGGGCAGAGGCATGACTGCGATGAGGAGAGAACTTTTCAAACTGTTGGAACTGTTCTGTCACATGTTTGAGCATATGCCAAAACTAATCAAATTACAAAATTATATATAAAACACAAATAAATTTTCAGTAGTTAACATGTAAATTTTTCACATATTAATAGTCTTGCTTTAATTTCTTTCGGTACCTGTATCTTTCTAACTGTGTTAACTGTTTTACCACAAATGAAATTCTTTTTCTTGTAAGATCAATTTATTGTTGTAAAACGTCTTCCTTCTACCTTCATTTCCATTAAAGCATGGCTATGACTTATGTCCAGCAGTCCCCTAAAGGCTTTGCGAAGTCATAAGTGGATCTTTTGAGACGTTGTAGGATTTAAAGTGTGTGATACTGGGACTCAATCAAAGTATGATGCTAGGCTCACAGCTATCCCACCCTGGGTGTGACAGAATGTAAGGAACAGGAGAGGGATGATGCTGGCCCTTGCTGGTTTTGCTACCTTTTTTTCCCACACAATGGCCTTTATTGTTCTCCTGCATGTTCCCTGCCTTCGAGACAGCCACAATGGCCTGAAACCAACTGCGAACTATAATAAAGCATTGCTCACTGAGCCTTGAGTGTCGGGCATTTCTCAGCAATGAGAAAAGTAACTGACACACAGTTTGAGTGGGGCCATCAGACTCTGTCTTATCATATGCTTCTGGAGCCTCTAGAACTTGTCTTGGGGAAGAGATTGGAAGTTTTGAAGATGTCATGTGAAGAAGCAGCCCTGGATTGCCTCCTACTGCACTTGATGGGAGACTTCGGGCAGAGCTCAGAATGCCTATAGAAATGCTGCTGATAAAATCCAGGCTCAGGAGGTTTCTTCTGGGAAGAAGGACTAAACAGGCTGCTGGACTCTTGGTAATGTGCATTATGCCTTGACATAAAGTATATCTGCATTCTTCTGGTGTCCAGAAATCTTTTTTGTCTGGGCTAGAGATTAGGGTGGCTGACTATTTAATGTGGCAGGAGAAATTTCAAGGTAGTCTAATGTTGAAAAAGCCATTGCATGATTTCTGCTGGGGTATTTAGCTGGATCTACATACATAATAAAGAGCAAAAAGGCCTGTAGAGTTATTTAAAATATTGTGAGTTCAGCCACAAAGGAAGCAGAGGACATCTTGGTGGCTGAGAAAGAACAGGACCATGGAAAAGATGGAAAATATGACCTGAGGACATCACAAAGAAACTGCAGGCCTCCAGCCTTTGCACCTTCAAGGTTACACAAGTGAAAGAATCTGCTCTGAAAAGAAAACCCCAGTGGACTGGGATGATAGCTCAGCTGTCCAAATACCTGCCTGGCAAGAGCAAGGACCTAGGTTCCATTGCCAATGCCATGCCCGCCCTGGAACCCTGCATGCACTATGCTGTCCCATAAACTAGGTATGGTGGCACACACCTGTAATCCCAGCACTGGGGAGACTGAGACAGGAGGATCACTATGAGTCTGAGCTGCATAGTAAAACCCTGTATAAAAGAAAGAAAATAAAGACAAATGATAGTCCCAGGACATCATGTTTCAGAATGGCAATAGCTTAGAATTTGTTCCTTGGGATTCGTGGCAGGCAGAGTGCTCAGTGAGCCATGCATTCAACCCCTACTGCTGAGAGAAGAAAGCCTGGTAGCTGGTAGGCTATTGGTCGAGTGGCAGCATACCTTAGCATCTCTTAGGTATAATTTTAGGTGTCCATTTTGGGTCCATGTAAAATGCAAGAGTTGTGGAATCAGAAAGGCTTCCATCTATATTTCAGAAGAAGACCTGGGAGGCCAAGCAGTGTGCCCCTAAGAGGGTAATTTGTGAAACTGAATGTAAACCCAAAGGTGCAGTGGAGGTGCAAGGAAGCTGGAGACCTCAGGTGCATGAACCATCTGAGGAAATGTGCAGGGCATGAATAAAACTGGCCCTGGAGAAACCTGGGAGAGATGTAACCACAGTCAATGCGATAGAGACTGAGACATATTTGGAGGATGTGAACACCTTTAGAGTTCACACACTAGTGCCTCAGATGCTGGACATGGAACTGTAAGACACAATGTTTGCTCTGTTTGAGTTTAGATTTGCTTTGGTCCCATTCTTTTGTATCCTTCTATGATTACGTTATGGAATGGTAAGGTTTATATTCTGCCATGGTGTTGGAAGCTTTCAACTTTCTTTTCACTTGTATAGCATCTCATAGCTCAGATTTTGTCATAAATCTCAGGGTAGACTTTGGACTTGGATTTTTCAGCAGTGATAACACTGTTAGGATTTTGGGAACTCTTAGAGATGGACTAAATGCCTTTTGCACAAAGGGTTATATGTGTATCTTTGTAGGGATGCCAAGAAGACTGTTATGGCTTGTATCTGGATGAATCTCCAAATTCTCATGTGGTTGTAGGTAGGGCTTTTCAAAGGTGGCTGTATCTAGAGTATGCAATTCTGCCATTAACATTGTGATGCTGGGATTGATTCATAGTACAATGCTAGGCCAAAAGTGCTCCACTCTGAATGTGAGTGCTACCTGTAGTCTGGAAAGAACATAAGGGACAAATAGAGTGCTGGTGGCTGGTGTTCTTTGTTGCTTGCTGCTATTGCTGTCTTCTGTCTTCCTCCAGTCATGCTATGAACTATTCTTTTACTACTCTGCCACCCCACCCTACCTTCAGTCCAGCTGATTCTGGACTGAAATCTCTATGAACTGAACTACAATGAAGCATCTCACCTTTAACTTTGAGTATCAGGTATTTCGTCTTAACAATGAGAAAAGTAAGGCAAACATTTTTGTTACATATGGATTTATGAGTCTTCTCTTAGCATGTTGACAGCATTAATTCATTTTGCCAGGCTTTTTTCCTTCCATTGAAAGGATGGAAGGGACCAGCGTTCAATCTCTGGTATGCCATGCTGGCCCCAGCCCTGGGGCATACTGAGATGGTGATTGAGACTGGGTGTGGTGGTATGTGCCTTTCATCCCAGTGCTTGGGAGGCTAAAAGCAGGAGAATCACTACAAGTCCAATCTGAGTAGTGAGACCCTATAGACCCTGTGTTAAATACATAAAAAGGAAAAGAAATCCACAGTACAGTTGTCTAAACCATCCTGCTTACAGATGTAGATATATCTCTTTTTTTCTACTCCCTCTCCTGTCCTCCTCAACTCAGTAATTCCTTCCCTTTCAACAGGTTTATTCCTTTATATTTTATTTTCTCTTTCAGATTCCCTTCAATGAAATTGAAACTGAAACAGTTCTCCCAAAATCATTCCTAGAGGCAAGCATTACTCCAACAACAAAACTGGAGAAAGATCAAACCAGAAAAGAACTATAGGCCAATCTCTCTAGCAAATACAAATTTAAAAACCCTCAATAAAATACTAGCAAGTAGAGTGCAGCAAGTCATCAAGAGGATTATACATCATGACCAAGTAGGATTTTTCCCAGGAATGCAGGGATGGTTAAACATATGTAAATGCATAAATGTAATACACCACATGAACAGAGTCAAGAACAAAAACCACATGATCATTACAAATCTCTATCTCAATCTAATAAAAGCCATTAATGAGAAACCTACAGCCAACACCATATTAAATGGGCAAAAGCTGAAAGTCTTTACTTTAAAGTCAGGAGGAAGACAAGGCTGTACACTGTTTCCACTTATATTCAATATAGTTCTGCAAACATTAGCCAGAGCAATTAGACAAGGGAGACAAAAAGAATAAGGATTGGAAAAGAAGTGAAATTATTATTGTTTGCAGATGACATGATACTATACAAAGACCCTCCAAAATCTACCAAGAGTCTTGTGGATCTAATAAGCAAAATCAGTAATGCAGCAGTATACAAAGTCAACACTCAAAAATTATTAGCATTTTTGTACACAAACAATGAGTGCACTAGGAGAAAAACTAGGGAAACCATGCTTTTCACAGTAACATTCCTGCTTATTCTTGTTTAGTAAATTTAAGAGTTTTACTTCACTTCTGATTTACTTCACTTTCCTTGTAGAATTTTTATTTATTTATTTATTTAGTTATAAACTTATTTGTTTATTTTTGCTTTAGACAATTTATTTAACTGAGATGGACTTACATTTGTTTCCAAAGTGATTTCCATTTATTTTGATACGTCTTTTTCCCATGGTGATTTACAGGATCTTCAAGCCAATACAAATATTTTATAAATATGTGGACATTTGGGTTTACACCTGTGCAGTACATCAGCAATGCCTTTCAGCAAGGAAAACGCTGAAGTTCACTTCTAGTCTTCACTACTAGACACAATTACTAGGTACAGTGAAAATCTGCTGCAAGTATTTCTGAGATATGTGATGACTTCTTTGTGGAATTTAACAATGCTTAGCACCTTTTTTCATCATAAAATGTCTTTTTTTCCTGATATGAAGACAAAAGTTATATTCTAATGCCTTCTGTGTTCTGATCACTCTCCCTCCTTTTCTACTCTACTTTGCATCTGGAAGATTCATTAGTTCTCTGAGACTTCTCTGACAGCCCTGTATCTTTTCTCCCTCAGAGATCCCACCTCTTGCCTGTGCCTTCTATTACACCTGTGCTGACGGTCAGCAGCGGGACACTGCCCTTGTGACACTGTGAGCTGATGGCCACTGTGCTTCCACCCTCGCTGGTGTTCTGCTGCATGTTTGCATTGATATTTGTGAATACCACATCTTTTTATTATCTCTAAATTCTACTTCTTCCCTAAGTTCTTATTTTATCTTTCTGTTACCATGGACATGTTGTTTGACTTGCCTTCGATATCTTTTTATCTATAGGAGTCATTTTTATCTTCTTTTGTATGTCTTTTGTCTTTGTTTTTGTTTGTTTCATTATGTAGTGAGGCTGGCCTAGAACTCACTGTTTAGCATAAGCTGGTCTTTAACTTTCAGTCTTACACCTTCAACCTCCTGAATACTGCAATTACAGGCATATGCTACCACTTCTACCCCAGCTATGTGTACTATTTTCATTTCAGCTACCTGAAAATTGATAGCTTTTAAAGGATAACAACTTCTCAGTTATTTTATATTTGTTTTTGTTTTCAATTTATATATGATAATTTTATATACTTTTATAGCATTAATTTCTTGACTTGCCTAAAGCTAAAATCTGTACCTCCATTCCCATTCTATCCTCAGTTTTTTGTATTGATATCTACACAATTTATCCTTTAATATTATTATTTGATACAGGGTCTCATTTTGCAGCTTGGACTTGTAGTGACATTCCTGTCTTAGCCTCCCCAGCAGTGAGTTATAGTAGTACACCACCATGGCAGTTTCAGTGGCTGGTACAATGCCCCCAGGGTTCTGGGCAAACATAGCATGTGGTACCAGGGGTCAAACCCAGGTTCTTGTGCTTGTTAGGGAGACATTTAGATTGCTGAGCTATCTCCCCAGTCCTACTTACTTCATTCTTACCAAGTATGTGAAGAATAACACTTCACTTTTCTCATTCCAGCAAGGAGATCAGGAAACACTTTAGATACTGTGCTTTCTTATTTATTTGTTTATTTTTATGTATTTAGTATGGGGTACACAGAGTCTCACAATACAGATTAGACTCATAGTGATCCTCCTGTTTTCAAAGCCCAAGAGCTGGGATTATTAGCTTGTGCCACCACACCCATTCTCAGCTGCCATCTCAGCACAGCCTGGTGACAGGGCCAACAAGGCTTATAGAGCTGGGACTTTATTTTTCATTAATTTAACCTACTTACAATTTTAAATCATCCTTCTTTGTAATCTCTGATTTCATCTTTTTTTCCATTCATGAATACATCTGAATCTAAGCATATCATGGCATGTGAGTAGCTGGACCCCACTCTTTTCCACACAATGTGCCATGCTCACATCCAAGCAACACCATCTCTGTACCAGTGTTTGCTATTCACAAGCTTCTCTGTATCACAGAGAAATGTTCCTTAAGTTACATGTTGAGGCCAATTTTGTTGATAATTCCCAAATTTTATGGAACGATTCCTTTGCAAAACAATATCAGGAATTGTGAGCAATGAAGACATATGCAAAATAAAGCATCGTTTTTTTTTGTCTTACATGGTTTAACATGTAAGATTAAAGTACTGTGGTGTTTAGAATGGAGAATCAACTTTAAAAGCTTTGGGATCCTCCTAGCAGGTGGATAGAGCACACTTGTGAGTGTGTCTGGGTGTGTCATGAAATTGTGATCTTTGAGTCTGTGTTCCTCGCTCTTTCCTCTCTGGTACTGCTCTCCTGCTCTGCCGCCTTGCCTCCATGATCTAAGTGAAGCCAGAGATGCAAGGAACATGGAATATCTTCGAACCAAAAGAAATGTCACGTGGGCCACAACTACCACAGCCATGTAATGGTACCACCAAAGTCCTCTGAAACTCATACCTTGCCATCGTGTGGTCCAGATGCAGGCAGGAGTTATAGGACTTACTGTTTGCCTTTCCGGATCTGTCTTTCAATCTTGCTTTGTTTTGTTTCTTTTCTGCTTTCCCCATTACTTTCTTTTAGAATAATAACTGTCACATTGCTCCACTGTAATTTGTGGTTTTGTAACTTGATTTTTATTTTTGCAGAGGTTTATAGCTAAGAATTTGCCTTGAGTCTCACAAGAAGTTTTGGATTTCACTTTTGAAAAATGCTGGAACTAGTGAGTCTTATAGGAAGGAATTCAAGCTTTTCTTTTTCTTTTCTGTTTTGTACCAGGGATTGAACAGAGGACACTATGCTTGCCAGCCACTATACAACTGAGCTATATACCTGCTGAGTTATATCCAAATTCTAATATTTATAACTGTTTAAAGGATAGCTGTTTCCTATCAGGTGGCATTACAACCTTCATTTTGTCTTCATTTATTAGTTGCATGTGGTTTAGAAGGATAGATTCAGGTCTGAAGTTGATAAGGGGCAGCTTGTGGTATTTAGGGTGGGCTATTACCTTCTCTAGCTTTGGGATCCACTGTTTGGGATCAGTGGAGCACATTTCTGGGTGTACCTGGTGGGTCATGGAGGTGTAGCCCTGAGATTTGTGTCTGGTTCCTTTGCCTTTCCCTCTCTATCCCTGTTCCTTTGCTGTTTCCTGGTCACTACGACCTAAGTACTTTTGCTTTATCATATGTTCTGCCATAATGTCTTGGAGCCATCAGACCTGCACTGAATCGCCCCAAACTGAATTAGATTAAACCTCCCCTCCTTTAAGTTGTGAGTGTTATGTACTGTGTCTCAGCAGTAAGAAAGCTGACATACAGTATTGACACCCTCACACACAATGCCTCGTCCCAGACAGGAAGTGTGAAGATGGACTTGTGCCATCTGCAGGTCGTGTGGCGAGTGGGCTACATTTCAGTCAGCTTGACACTGACTTTATGGTGCCTGGAGAGCAGAATCAATAGAAGTGATCTAAAATATGCAGATGTCCATGCCCTGAGGTATAATGAATAGACTTTCTGAGAATGTTGGCAGGGCATAGGTATTTCAAAAAAGCTGTAGAAAAGATTCTGGTACTCAGCCAGGGCTGAATACTATTGGTGTTAGAGAAAAGTACAAACTTAACAACTCTATAATCTATCTTCTATCCATATTTTAAATATTATCAACATCCTTCTTTCACATAACCCATTATTTTTTTAATACATTTGGTACAAGGTTACAATATGCAGCTTGGACTCATAGTGATGCCCCTATTTTCAGCCTCCCCAGCACTGGGTTTATATGTTTACGTCACCATGCCTGGACTCTGTGGTCTGCTCAGTGCATCTGGAGAGGGTGCTGGTGTGGAGTGTCATGCTGGAGACCAAACCTCAATCCCTGTACTTGCCTAAGCAGGAGCTTAGTCTGCTGAGCTGTCTCATGCCCACAACTCATGTATTGATAAGCTCAGACACTGATGTGGTCTAATGATTTGTGTGTTTTGTTTTGTTCTGTACATGTGTTCTGGTCTTAAATTTGTTCAGATTTTAAAAAATTCTTCAGGGGTTGGGGATTTAGCTCAACAGTAGAAATTTGTTTAGCAATTAGGAAGCCCAGGGTTTGGTCCTTAGAACCAAAAAACAACACAAAACAAAAATAAAAAAATAAAAATTTTAAAACTATTATTTATTTATTTATTTATTTATTTATTTATTTATTTATTTATTTGGTACAGGCTCTTGCTACGCAGCTTGGACTCATAGTGATCCTCTTGTTTCAGCCTCCTGAGAGCTGGGATTGCAGGTGTATGCCACTACACCCAGTTTTGATGGCTGTTTCAGCCTGGTTGTTTTCCAGGGCCAACACAGCATATCAGACTGCGAATCAAACCTTGCCCTTGCCAGGCATGTGCTTAGACTACCAAGCTATCTCCCAACCCCAATATTTTCAGTTTTGAGTGTCTATTTACCACCTGTCCCAATCAAATCCAGTCTGTTGTTCCAGTGCCCACATAGTGAAATGCATTATTTGTTAAGCAGTAATGTATAGTTTCAAACAATAAATTTTGCTTTATTTAAATGCCTTTAAGACTGCTTCTGGTCTTATGTTACATAGTTTTTTAGATCCTAGTTGTGTGTGTACTGGGATATTTCCAAATTCACATTTTACTTTTTCCTGTCTAACATTAAATTAGCTACATATATTCTCCAACTCTGAACACTGAACTCTGTTGAAATGAATGAAAATTATAATTTTCGTTTCAAGAAACTTTTTATAAACAGTGACAACATCCAATAAACCAATATCAACACATTATTATTGCCTACCTTATAAAATTATAGGCATGTTTGAAGCTAAGAGTATGAAATATAAATGCCTATGATCCTATATGCCCGGGAAAATATATGACACAGTGAGATAAGTGCATAATGTCAATGGAATAAATAGACACTTCCCATAGTAGAATCCTAAAATAGTCGCCATCGGCCTTCTGCCTCAGTTTACTTCCAGAAGCTCGTCCAGTAATGCCTTATTTCACTCTTACAGATTATCTCCACTTGACCGACATTGATCGTGCTGTCCAATATGATTTGCACAGTCATTGCTAATCATGCCTTCATACAACTATCCCCATCAAAGTATTTTCTTCCTGATGAAAGGCATGGTCACTTGAACACACAATTTACTAAGAAGATGAAGAATGGTTTTGAGGATTTCAAAGATAAATTTACCCATTTCAGCTTTTTCAGTTGAAATAAGCCTGAGTTGCAATTTCTAGTAGCCATCTTTATTAATGTCTTATCATATAATAGACACTTTTTTGATTTTCTTTGTAGTAGTTATTCTCTTTTATTTACATGACACTTTTATTCATTTCATGTTTATCATTATACTTGTTCTATTTGTTACTTTGTTTCTTCATTTGTTTACTTTTGCTATCTGCAGTTTAGATTTTTTTTATGAAGAGAATAGAATGTAGTAAAAAATTAGAAACAATACGAAATTTCACTAAATAAAATGATAGGAATGTAAGAATAATTGTTACACTGCATATTTTTTCCCTTAAATTAGTTGGTGAGATTACCAGATATAACACAAAATTGGCCAAAAATTTCTTTAAAAAAAAGAAAAATATAGAAGCATAAACTATTATTTTCAATAGATCAGCAGAAGTACAACCAGCAGTATAATTTTCCAAGCCACCTTGTATATATGCTTACATATATTTTCTTTCTTTCTTTCTTTCTTTCTTCTCCTTTCTCTCAAGCCAGTTTTTCCTTTAATTTGAATAGGTTTCCCTTTCACAATATCTGTTAAGCCCTTTGGATCTTATTTATTCATTTAGGTTCTTAAATGAGGGAGACATCATGTTCACACATGAGTCTGATTTATTTCACTTTTGAGTATGATCTCTATTTGCATACATTTACCTATAAAAACATTGAGTTTATCCTTTTTGTGTATCCTTTTTTTGTTTTTGTTTTTGTTTTTTTTTCTCCTGTATTTAGGACATGGTCTACAGGGTCTACAGGCTCTACAGGGTCTAACTACTTGGAATTAACTTGTAGTGATTCTCCTGTTTTCAGCCTCCTGAAGTGCTGGGATTACAGGTGATCACCACCATGCCTAGTCTCAATTGCTGTCTCAGCATCCCCCATGGGTAGAGCCAGCATGGCATGCCAAGGATCGAACCCAGGCTTCTGTGCTCTGTCTAAGCAGGTGCTTTATTTAATTGAGCCATTAGACCAGCCCTCTCTATTGTTATTAATAATTTATTGTGCAATAGATAAAAACAATTAAAACTTTGCATTAATTATCCTTATAATGTTTAAAACTTCATTATACTAACTACATTTGAACACATTTCACAAGTTCAGAAAAAAACTTTATCAAAACATTACCATAGTTACTTAGCTAGTACTTAGTAGAGAAACAATTTAAACTAGCATTTAACAGTCTTGCATACCTATATTTGGCAATCTGAGCAAAAGATTTGATGACAAAAAAACATAATATAACAACCATTGTTAATTATCTATTCTTGTTTTGAAATCCTGTACCATATATATTATTGTACGTTGTTCAATTTCTATTTTTGCTTTTGTTATCTGCTTTAGCTTCTGTTTTTGTTTTTACTCCTTAAAATAAAATCTAAGAAAACCAAGTAGACTCCAAACTATAAATTCGTAAACTAAAATACTCTGTAGGACAGAATTTGCTGACACACAAAGAATAGCTACTGTTATTCGATAATTGCTTACTGGGTAACTGATGGATGAGATTGACTGTGAAAGAATACAAGACATACTGCCCTTTACTGTAAAGACTCTAAATTCCAATGGAAGAAAACATCAATTAAAAGCTACTGATCTGTTTAAAGGAACAATTAAGTCTTAATTCTTTTGGATTTTTAAACAATTTTGCATGCTTACATCTGGTAATCTAAAAAACTAATTTGGGGACAACAATATCAACATACCCACCATTATTAAAGTATTATTATGTTTAGTGAAACTATCATTTGGTTTTTTAATTTTATTCTCTTTAGAAATAATTTAAGAAAAAATTTCTAACCACAGAGAATGATGGTGTCCTGAAGATATGCCTAACCATCGAGCTCAGTTGAAAAGCTAGGGTGGCAGAGGACTTCCTGTAGGGGCTGCATTAAAAACCATCAAAAAATCTCTTCAGTGTGAATAGAGAATTGGCAGAAAGAACATAGCATTGCCAAGGCAGGCTATTCTTTATTGAGGCAGACTCTGCAAAGTTTTAGTGGTTCAGGAGAGAATTAACTGAGGAAATTCCCGGAGGGAGGATGGCTGGAGGACATAGCAACATGTGAGCAGCATCCCTGGAAAATCCAGAGCCAAGGGTAAGTGCAGGTCTTACTCACACTGTAACTAAGGAAATTAGAAGAGAGTTGTTAATATTGTTTGACCCTTAATTAGGACCTCTGAACAAGGAGTGTAAAACACACAATTCTTATTTTAGAAACAGAAGGGTCCAGAAAGTCTCCATGCCTTTAAACGTTTTATTTCCATTGAAGGCCATTCAACAAGAAATCTACTACCATTTAATGAAAGTAGATAGTAAATGTCAAGAAAAGCTTGATGATAAAAAAAAAAAAAAAACTTTCTGATAAAAACTTGTGACTTTCCAGATTATAAGTTTGTTTTTCTTTCTTTCTTTCTTTCTTTCTTTCTTTCTTTCTTTCTTTCTTTCTTTCTTTCTTTCTTTCTTTCTTCTTTCTTTCTTTCAGCTCCGGACTGCTCTGAGATGAGCATTTATAGAAAAGCAAATACAGCAGCTGGAGAGTAGGGATTAACACAGCTGCTAAACATATACATGTGTTAGTTTATACGCACATACACCGATAGAGATGATTATTCCAAATGAAAAAGAAAGTGAAGGGAGAAAATGAAGGTAGGGATGGTAGTTAAAAGAAGAAAGGAAGAGAAGAATGGGGGGATTCAGAAGAAAACATGGAACACAGCAGACTACAATTAATCACTTATGTGAACAATAAGAAAAGAGAAGAATCAGGTAATATTTTATTATTACCTGAATGGAACATTATTTCCTGTAATTATATTCCATTACAATTATATGTATTGCTTTGCTTATAAAAATAACTGCTTTAGATGCCATCTATTTTGCCTTATATGTTACTGTAAATATTTGAGACTTTGGGCTGGGGAGATAGCTCCGAGGCACAAGTGCCTGCTGGGCAAGTGCAAGGTCCTGAGTTTGAACCCTGGTCCCACAAAAAAAAAAAAAAAAAAAAAAAAAAAAAAAAAAAAAAAAAAAAAAAAAAAAAAAAAAAAATATATATATATTTGAGACTTTATATCAGTGGGGAGGAGATGATGTCGGTCACCACTGTAAACAAAACGAACCTAAATAAAGATAGGAATTTTTTATTCAAACAACTAAATTGCCAACTTTGGGCTTTCTGTTCTGGAGTTGGCCAAAGTGTAGATACACAGACCAACGTCACTCAGCACCATCTTCTGGCCTCTTCTCATCATGGTACATTTACCTGACTGTCCTCACTGACAGAAACAACCTTATAAAATTCTTATTTTGCAAGAAGTAGAACAATGAAAAACAGATATGAATTTGGCTCTATGAAAGTTTGCCTTCAAGAAGGAATTTATAGAACATGAGCTATTTTTCCTCGCTATGAGAAATGCACTCTTGAATGCTATCAGCAAAAGATCATCTTAAAGATCAGCTTTCAGGGTAAGCACAAGAAGTTAGCTACCTAGAAATAAAGGTCTCATTTTTGCTATTATTTGAACTTTTTTAAAGAAATCTTTTATTTTGTATGTGGAGAAGATACAAATCTTTATCTAATACTCTATCTTTGGAGCTAACATCAATGAAAATATAAAAAAATTACCGTGCTCTATTTTTATCATTGTCTTGTTTATTAACTAAATGTTCTTATTGGTAAGTCCAAACTCACGCCTTTGGGACAATTATTTGTATTGTAAAGAATAAATAATATTAGCTTGTGTATAATATGGCATAAGAAATTCAGGCTCCTCATTTAGAAAAAGCCTGAAAGTGAACTTAATTTTTAATGGTTTAACTTTTCACAGGACATACCTGAGAAGGCTATCTCATGCATAGACATAGGCACAAAATGTGATATTTAATAAAGGCAAATAGATCTCAGGAAGGAGGCTCATCAGCAATGCATTGTTGGGCTCTGCCCTTTTTAAAATAAGTTAATGACTTCTGCTTCATGACCCATTTCTAACGGTAGCTTGGTCTTTTCAAGGAGGACACCCCTGTCATAGTTCAGCGATAGTACACAGTCCTACTATTGCAGCACATTAAATGCTAGTGAGCAAGACTTAAATGTTAAACATCTCATGGAATAAAAGGCCACTAACTAGTTAAGTAGAGAAATTATTTTCAGAAAATGGATTGTAAAGATAAAATTTGGCAAGAAAATGTCTTCATAGAATTTTGTTTTAAAACATAGCTATGGTACCTAGGATACACATTATGAAATGTACAGTTTTTGCAACTTAAATATCATCTCATTTTGATTATCTATCATAATGTAGAAGCATTACATATGCATGTGTTACTCTCTTGTCACTCTGTGATTGTTTTGCTTTACCTGAAGTTTGGTTGTGACATGTCATGGAAGATATATGATTATTTTTTAATTAGATTATAATTCCTATAATACTCTCATACTCTCAATCCGGACTTCAAGGCAAGAAGATAAAATTATATATCTTACATTATAAATTTATCATTTAGATCTGACAGACAAGATATTCTAAAAAAAAAAACCCCACAAATCTTAGGAAAAAATATCTTACATTGATTTTTTTTTTCCGTGCCCAAATCCCAGGATCAGCATGCACAGAGGTAGGAACTTTTGGCCACCACACCCAAGTGACTAGAACTTTATCCCTGCCAAGGTCCCAGGACCTGAGTGAGTGTAGGAACATTTGCCTGCATGCCATGACCAGAACTTTCCCATCCAGACCAGACACCTCCTGTGGAATCCTGCAACAAAATTTCCTGCAGAGAGGCTGAGATTCAGACCCTCCCAACTAATCCAGGAGCTGAGCATCTTGCCAAAGGAGCACAGCAGGTTCACTTTCAAGAGCTACAACAGGAAGAAGCTGAGCATAGCAACCAGAACCAGCCAGACATATTTGGACAATTTAAAACTTCATAGATCCAGGCACAAATTTCAATAGGTGCTAAAGACATAACTGTACAAACGTTCTATACAAAGTGACAAAGAGAAGGAGCAAGATTTAGGAGACCCTAGCATAGAAGAAAATGCGAGTCACACAAGTGAAATCTCTGAATTAACAGAATCTAAAGCAAAGAAACAAATGCAGAAAGATATAGACAAAGTTAGATCAGAAATAACCTCTGAAGTAAAAAAAAAATTCTCAGAATTAATAGTGTCTGAAGTAAAAAAAAAAAAAAAACTGCAGAAAAATATAGAGCAAATCAGATGAGAAATAGCTGCTCAAGTAAAAAAAGAAATCTCAGAATTAAAAGTTCCTGAAGTAAAGGAACAATGGCAGAAAGGTAGAGAAGAAATTATTACATTTATATGTATTACTTTGCTTAGAAAAATAACTGCTTTTGATGCCAACTATTATGCCTCATATGTTATTATAGATATCTGAGACTTTGTGTTGGTGGGTATGATATCAGTCACCATAGTTAACAAAATAAGCCTAAACAGAGATAGAAATTTTGGATTCAAATAATTAAATTGCCAAATTTGGGCTTCCTCTCCTAGAGTCAGCCAAAGTGTAGGCACAAAATGTACAAAATATCAGAAATAATCTCTGAGCATTATTTTCTACTTCAGAAATAATCTCTGAAGCAGATAAAGAAAGGATAAATATAATGAAAGAATTAACAGGTGCTTCTAAAGAAGATATTGTTAAAAATTAGAAGAGAATAGAAAAATGATGGAATCCTTGAAAGAGTAATGTAGGAAATAAATAGATTCCATGAAGCAGTTTCAAAGAGATATACAGGAAAACAAAACCTCAGTCACAAGCTGGCAACACTGCGTGAACAATAGTGAAGATAGAGTTTCGGATCTCAAAGACATAGTTGCAGGTAGTGAAAAGGCAAGAAAAGATCTCTTAGAAACAACTAGGATGCAGGAAAAAATAATTCAACATCTGCAGGATGATGCAAAGATGAACAACGTGAGACTAATAGGCATTAATGAGGAAGGAGTCAATAAAATGGTATAAAAAGAATATGGGCATAAATAATAGCAGAAAACATCCCAAACATGAGAAAACAATCTGACATTCAGGTAACTGTAGCATACAGAACATCAAATAACATCTATCCAACTAAAAACACACTCAGACATGTAATAGTCAAGATCTCAGAAATCCAGAAGA
>PVJA010001930.1:104975-116213 GCA_004027025.1 Myocastor coypus
AAAAAAAAAAAAAAAAAAAAAAAAAAAAAAAAAAAAAAAAAAAAAAAAAAAAAAAAAAAAAAAAAAAAAAAAAAAAAAAAAAAAAAAAAAAAAAAAAAAAAAAAAAAAAAAAAAAAAAAAAAAAAAAAAAAAAAAAAAAAAAAAAAAAAAAAAAAAAAAAAAGAAATCCAGAAGAAGAATAGCATACTAAAAGCCACAAGAGAACAGGAGCAGATCACATTTAATGGAAAACCCATCATAATAATGTCAGATTTCCCTTCACAAACCATAAAGTCAAGAAGAGCATGGATCAGAGTGCTTCAGGTCCTCAATGAAAACGACTGCTGCATCTCATAAAACTCTCTTTCAAGTATGAGGAAGAAGTGAAATACTTCCTTGATAAAGAATAACTAAAGAATTTCATGTCAAAACCAGCCCTACAAAGACTACTAAAAAATATTTTAGAGAGGTACCAAAATGATCCAAACTCCACGAATGAGAACAGAAAGAACCCACTAAATAGGACAACCAATTAAACACAGGGGAAAAAAAGGGGTAACCAGTAGTAGGTTAAAAACATGTCAGTTATAAGTCAATACATTTCAGTTATAACCATCAATGTAAATGGACTTAATTCTTCTATAAAAAATAGACTGGCACAGTGGATTAGAAAGCAAAATCAAACACTAAAAAATCGAACATAAAAGAAACACACTTAGTGCATAAAGAAATTCACAGGCTGAAAGTCAAAGGATAGAAAATAATACTGCATGCCCTAGCACCTCAGAAAAAAAAAAAAAAAAAACAGGGGTAGCAATTCTGTTTGCAGATAGTCTGAATTTCAAACAAAGATTGGTCAAACAAAATGAAGGCCACTACATTACTAGTTAGGGGAAAAAATTAAGATGAACAAGTGACACTCCTAAATATGTATGCACCCAATGCAGGAGCACCCAAGTATGTAAGACAAATCATAATGCATATGAAATATCTAATATCCAATACCACAGCCTTACCAGGAGTCCTTAACACCCCTTTATCCCAGAAAGATAGATGAGACAAAAAAAATTAGTAAAGAAGTAACAGAGTGTTCCACCTAATCACTTCTGGATATACATTGTTTTTCAGTTGCACATGAGATTTTTTTTTTGGGGGGGGGGACCAGGGTTCGAACTGATGACCTTGCACTTGCCCAGCAGGCACTTGTGCCTCGGAGCTATCTCCCCAGCCCCAAGATATTTTTAAAAATAGACCACATATGAGTCCATAGGTCAAGCTTAAATATGTGCAAGGAAACAGAAATTAGCCCATGCATGTTATCTGACCACAGTGCAATGACACTAGAAATAAATGACAAAAGAAACCACAAGATCCCCATAATCACATGGAAATTGAACAACACCCACCTCAGCAACCAATGGGTTACAGATGAAATTGAACAATAAATTAAACAATATCTACAGCTTAATGAAAATTCAAACACGACCTACCAAAATTTATTGAATGCAATGAAAACAGTTCCTAGAGGGAAATTTATAGCTGTGATTTTACACATGAAGAAAACAGAACAGGAACAATTAAATACTGTAATGCTGCACTTCGATTGTTAGAAAATGAACATAAAACCAAAGTGAAAGTCAAAAGATGGGAGAAAAACATAAAGATTAGAGCAGAACAATACAAAGAATTAATGAATCTAAAAGCTGGTTCTTTGAAATATTTAACAAAATTAATAAGCCCCTAGCTAGGGCCGGCGGGATGGCTCAGAGGTCTAAAGCGCCTGCTTGGGAAAGCTTGGGCGGCTTCAGGGACCGTGGTTCGATCCCTGGCACCACATGCTGTGCCAGCCCTGCCCTCGGGATTGGCTGAGCTGGCCATAAAAATGAGTGAATAAACAAATAAAGGTTCTGAAACAAGAAAAATAAATAATTATAAAAAATAAGCCCCTAGCTAACCTCATCAAAAAGAGAAAAGAAAAAAGTCAAATTCAAGCAATAAGGAACGAAAAGGGTGAAATTAAAACAGACTGAGCAGAGATTCAGAAGAACATTAATAGCTAATTGGAGAATCGTTACTCTCACAGAAATGAAGACACAGATGAGATGGACAAATTTCTAGGAAAGTACAATTTACCAAAACTAAATGAAGAAGTTACGAGAACTCTAAAAAACCCAGTAACAGTCAATGAAATACAAAATGTAATAAAACCTACCAACAAAGAAAAGTCCAGGTCCTGATCGATTCACAGCTGAATTTTACAGGAAATTTACAGAAGATATAATCTCAAAAGTCCTGTAACTCTTCAATGCAATTTAAAAGGAAGCCATCCTCCCAAAATTATTTTTAGAGGCAAGTTTTATACAGATACTTGAACCAGAGAAAGATGCAACTAAAAAAAGAACTACAGGCCAATCTCACCCATGAACATATATGCAAAAATCCTCAATAAAATCATAGCAAATAGAATAGAGCAAATCATTAGGAATATTATACATCATGACCAGGCATGATTCATCCCAGGAATGCAAAGATGGTTCAACATATGCAAATCTATATATGTAACACAGTATATCAATAGAGCCAAATCCAAAAGTCACATGATCATTTCAATCAATGCAGAAAGGGCTTTTCACAAAGTCTAATATTCATTCATGTTCAAAGTCCTAAAGAAAACTGGAATAGATGGCTTCTACCTCAATCATATAAAAGCCATCTATGACAACCCGATGGCTAACAAAATTCTTTATGGAGAAATGCTGAAGTATTTTACTCTGAGATCTGGTACAAGATAAAGATGTCCTTTATCACAACATTTTTTCAATATAGTTCTGAAATCATTAGCTACAACAATTAGACAAGAAATAGAGAGATCAAAGAAAAAAGTATAGGTAAAGAAGTAGGTAAACTATCATTATTTGCAGGTGACATGACCGTCTAATTTGAAGAACCAAAGAACTCCAGGAAGAAGCTAATAGAATTAATACACAAATTCAGTATTATAGCAGGTCAATACCCAAAAGTGAATAGCATTCTTCTACACAGATAGCAAACACAATGAAAGAGAAATTAGAGCAACGGTATCTTTTACAATAGCACCTTGGAAAATGATGTACTTAGGAATTAATCTAACTAAGGAAGTAAAAGATCTCTTAAAAGAAAATTACAGTATTCTGAAAAAAAAAAAGGTTCTACGGCATTTTAGAAAATGGAAATATATTCCTTGCTTCTGGTTAGGAAGAACCAACATTGTGAAGTTGGCCATACTCCCTAAATTGTTCTACAGATTTCATCCAGTCCCTATCAAAATACCACCAACATACCTCACAGACCAAGAGGAATCATTCTTAAAATTCATTTGGAACATGAAAAGACCTAGAATAGCAAAGACAGTCCTGGGAAACAAAGATAAGGCAGGGAACATTACAATTCCTGACTTAAAATTATACTACAAAACTACTATGATAAAATCAGCATGATATTGTCAAAAAAACAGAACTGAGGATCAATGGAATCGATTAGAATTTGTACAAGCAACTACAAAAACACACACCTAATTTTCAATAAAGCATCCTAACATGTTTACTGTAATAAACATAACCTCTTTAACAAATGGTGCTAGAAAAACTAGCTCTCTACATGGCACAAAGTAAAACTTGACACAGGTTTCACCATTCAGTAAACTAACACCTAAATGAGTTAAAGATGTACATATTAAAACAGAAATACTAAGTCTCCTGGAATGGAAAGTAGGGGAAAATCTTAAAGACATCAGGGTAGGCAAACAGCTCATAGACAAAAATCAAAAAGTACATGTAACACTTGAAATAATTAACAACTGGGACTTCCTATTGCTGAAAGGTTTTTCACAGAAAAAAAAAAAAAAAAAAAAAAAAAAAAAAAAAAAAAAAAAAAAAAAAAAAAAAAAAAAAAAAAAAATTACCAACAGAGTGAAAAGACAACCCATTAATTTTGAAATAATTTTAACTAATAAATACTCAGACAAAGGTCTTCTATCTAGAATTTATAAAGAACTAAAAAACATCAGAGTTCCAAAATGTAAATCCAGAAATGGCATCTCAGATGAACATACACTTCTCAGAGAAAGAAATTCAACAAGCCTACAATACATGAAGAAATGCTCCACTTCGCTAGCCATTCATGAAATTGCAAATTAAAACAACACTTAGATACCATCATGCCTCAGAAAGAACAGCTTTCATAAAGAAATAAACAACAACAAATGTTGGAGAGGCTGTGCAGAAAAAGGAACCCTTCTCCACTGCTGGTGGGAATGCAGTTTGGTGCAACCACTGTGGAAAGCAGTGTGGAGACTCCTTAACATCCTAGAGCTGGAAGTCCCATTGAATTGAGTTATCCCCATAGTGGGAATTTTTCCAGAAGAATTGCAAATATCCTACCATAGTGATATCTCTGCACATATCTTTATAGCAGCACAAATTGTGATAGCAAAATCCTGGAAACAATCAAAATTCCTGTCACCTGAAGTATGGCTGAAAAAAAAGTGACATTTTTATACAATAGAGTATTACTCATCCATAAACAATGATAAAATTGAAGTCTTCATTTATAAGTGGGTGTATCTTTTTTTTTTTTTTTTCTTTTTTTTTCTTTTTTTGGCTTTTTGAGACAGGGTCTCACTGTGCAGTTCAGGCTGGCTTTGAGCTCACTTTTGTAGCCCAGGCTGGTCTCGAACTCACACCGATCCTCCTGCCTCAGCCTCCCAAGTGCTGGGATTACAGGCGTGCGCCACCACGCCCGGCTGTTTTTTTTTTTTTTTTTTTTTTTTTTTATAAGTGGGTGTATCTTAAATACACACCCATAAGTGATATAAAACAGATCTACATGTGTAAATATCATATAGTCTTCCTAGTGTAAGAACTCAAAAGGAGAAATGAAAATAGAACAGCACAAACAGCTCAATGGAAATGAAGAACTTAAGGATTAAACAATGAAGAGACAGCATACAGAAAACTTAGGAAGCATGGCAGGGGCAAAGTCATGGACTTATATGCACAGGATAATAGACAGTGGTCCTAAGGATCTCCAACAGGTTTTTGACACTGAGGATAGAAATGTGTAATACTAAAATCTTGGTTGGAATGCCTGTATTTTAGTCTTTTAGATATGTGCTGCTTCCAGTATCATATCAATTATTGCTATACTCTTTGTTACATAAATATTTATTTTGAAATATAACAAAAGGTAACAAAAGAGAAGAAACAATGAAAAATGCCAGAGGACTGACCTGCTACAGTTTTGTATGTGGTTAGATTTCTGAATTTCTCTGTAAAAATATGTAATTGTGTTTTTCTTTAAAAATCTGATTCTATAGGGACTTATTAGAGTATCAATGATTGATGGAAAATACCGGTTCCATGTTAAGTCTAAGGTGTTTGATATTCAGAAAGACAGTGATGTTAAGCTCAAGTACCTATGTGAGAGCAATAGTATCACTAAGCTTCACTTCTGCAGGCTTAGCTACTTAAGCTTGACGACCAAAAAATTAGAGAAAAAGGGCGACTAAGACAGCTAATATTTTCACTCCAGCCCTGCTAGTTCAGTAAGGACTGAGAACCTGTACTGTACTACCACATAACTCGGTGGTGTACCAAATTTTCTGTTCAAGTAGGTTATGGGGCTACACAGAACAGGGGTTGATGATGTGTAGTGGGCCTAAGGAGAGTCACCTAGAGAGAAAACATCCTCTCAGGCTTTCACAGAGTGCAAATTGGTCAAGCAACGGCCGTGACTCATCCAGCTGGCTGACACTGACAAACGTTCTACAAAGCACTGTATGTGGTTTCAAGATAAATCCTGAGGGGATTCAACTGACCTTGTCAGATACTAAAGTTGCATGTTTTGTTATATAGGTCTTGATTTATCTTGGCCTTAACCATCAGCAGAAATGTTTAACCACAAGGTATAAAAAACAAAGCCAGATTAGTATGCTGAGTGTGAAAGGCTCAAATCAACAGCTTCTGACATTGCCAGTTCTTCTGATAACCCACTACTATTATGGACTATTGGACTATAAATACAACTACTTTCTCTTAGTTCAATGAGAAGAAATATTTGCACTAATAATGTTTAAGAAAATTATCATGTCTTCATTTTGTACTCTGAACAACTACTATGAAGACAATTGTACTCATTTTATTATTATGGCTGCCATAACATATTTTAAAACTGTCTCATTGTTATTTCTTTCTTATTAAGATTCATACAATTAAAAAATTAAGAAATATAGAAAAATCCTGCATTACTTAATTTTTCTATTTAAGTAGACTTGAACTATTTAACATTTAAGATGAGGGAATTACCATTTTGAAAAATATGTTTTACCTCTCTACCAAAAATATCCATATCAATTATGACTTTTGATTTGGTGTTTTCTTTAATGTGCTGGTAAAACATGAGTTGATGTAGAGAAATATAGAAATGTTGAAAGGGGTTTAAGTTTTCCCTTGACAAAATTAACACATGTGCATAAAGAACTGAGCAATTTCCAGAGCAAATATATTCAGGGGCAATATTGTTCATCCTAGATAATTAAGAAAAATGATTTTCATAGTGGATGTTAATCAAATATGACTTTATGCAGAAAATGTTTTGTGACCTTAGTAAGTAATTTACTGATAAAGTCATGTTCCACACTCATTTTTGATGGTTAATCAGTCTCAACTATCTCAGGATATATAAAATGATTTCAATGAGATATACCATAAGATATTTGATCATGAATGCATACATCCATGTGACAGTTTTGGAGGTATGGCCTTTTCCTCTAAACTCATTCCTTATGTCCAACAACTGAAGATATTCCATTTTCAAATATCTTCTTCAATCTCCTTCATCTTACTGTAGTTTTCAATGTAAAGATATTTTGCTTCATTCATTAGTTTAATTCCTAGATATTTCTTTTTCTTGTTTGGATGCTATTGTGAGAGGTATGCTTTCCCTATGTTACTGGATTTGCACTATTAAATTTAGAAGCATTTTGATGGAATTTGGAGGATTTCTGTGTAGAGTAACATGTCATCTCCAAATAATAATTTAACTTCTTTTCCTCTAATTTTTACTATTTTTCTTGTTTAATTTTTTTGGTGAATGTTTTCAGAAATCTATTCAATAAGATTGATAGGGCTGGCTAGATAGCTCAGTGGATTAAGTGTTTGCTTAGGCAAACACAAGGACAAGGGTTCGATCCCTAGCACCACTCACCATGTCAGTTCCACCCCAAGGAACACTGAGCCAGCAACCTACTCCAGGCATAGTGGAACATGCCTGTAATTCCAGCACTGGGGAGATTGAAAGCAGGAAGATCACTGCAAGTCAGAGCTGTGTCATGAGCCCTGTACCAAATATATTAAAAAATGAGTGACAACAGAGATCACATATCTTACAGAATTAGAAACAAACAAACAACAACAACAACAGCAAAAAACCTTTAAAAATAGTTTGGAACCAGAAAATACCTAGAATAGTAAAAATAATTCTAAATAATAAATGCAAGGCATGAGATGTTGCAATCCTTGATTTGAAATTATACTACAAATCTACCGTGATAAAAACATTTTGGCGTTGGTCCCAAAAAAAAAAAAAAAAAAAAAAAACAAACCACCAGAGGCTCAGTGGAACATATCAGTAGGTACAGGAACAACTACAAACATACCCTGTTTCTTATCTTTTACAAAGAACTCAATACCTTTACTGGAAAAGGACAACTTTTTAAATAATTGGTGTTGTGGAAACTAGTTTTCCACATGTCAAAGATTAAAACTAGACCCATGTTTCTCATCATATATATATATATATATATATATATATATATATATTCATATATATATTATATATTATATTATATTATATAATACATATGTAATATATTATATATAATATATTATATATAATATATATAATATATAATATATAATATATAATATATATAATATATTATAATATATTATATATATATAATATATATGTAACACTAAATCTGCTGGGAGACAGAATAGGCAGAACTTTTACAAACACAAAACTCAGGCAAATTTTTGAAAAATGTCCAATTGTACAAGAACTATGAAAAAGAATCACAAGTGAGGTCTCATGAAAAAGCTTTTATACAGAAAAAGAATCATAAAAAAACACACATTATGGGAAAAACATTTGCCAGCAGTTCCTCAAACAAAGTACTGATATCTAGATATCTAGAATATATGAAGAACTAAAAAATGATCAGATAATCCCAAACTTAAAGACCCAATCAAAAAACGGACATCTGAAATGAATAGATATTCCTCAGATAAAGAAGTAGAAATATCAAACAAACACATAAGAACATGTCCAACATCACTGCTCATTCAAGAGATGCAAATTGACAGTGCTTAGATTCTATCTCATTCCACAAAGAATGATTATTATCAAGAAATCAACTAATAGCTAAAGTTATTGTTCCTGTGGGGAAAAAGGAACGCTTTTCCAGTGTTGGTACAACCACTGTGGAAGTCAGAGTGAAAATTCTTCACGAAACCAAAGCTAGATGGTACACTTGCCCTAGCTGTTCCCCTTCTTGGAACCTACCTGAAAGAATTAAATGCAATGTACAAGTACACCATATGCACACCCACATTTACAGTGGCTAAAACAGCTAAATCTTGGAAATAGCCAAAATGCCCATCAGCCAATGAATGGATAAAGATTTCTTTTTTATTGTAGCGGAGTAATAGTCATAAAGGATAACCTTGAGGCATTTCTAGCTACATGGATGTAACATGAGACTATGCTCTTTTTTTTTTTTTTTTTTCTTTTTGAGACAGGGTCTCGCTATGCAGTTCAGGCTGGCCTTGAGCTCACTTTTGTAGCCCAGGCTGGTCTCGAACTCACATCGATCCTCCCGCCTCAGCCTCCCGAGTGTTGGGATTACAAGCGTGCGCCACCACTCCCAGCTGAGACTATGCTTTTATGTGAAATAAATAGAACACATATGTTTAAATGCTGCATTTTTCTCTGGTGTGAGAAATCAAACGTGTAAATAAGAAACCAAACACTGTAAAAAGCATATAATAGATATTGCAAAATGTGACGAAAATGTTCAAATGAGAAGGGGAGATGAAAAAAAGTAAAAAAAAGAACAAATAAAAAAATGGAATGAAAAATTGAAACAAAGCTTTTGTAAAAAATGGGTTTGAAGGGAAGGGAAAGAAATGGGAAAAACAAGAAACAAAATACATCATGTACAAGTACAAATACCCTATGATGAATGATATCAGTATGTGCATCTAAAATGCACCAATAAAATTTTAAAAATTAAAAGCAAAAAGTAATACAAGCATAATGTCATGCATTAAGATACAAATAATGTAAGGAAAACATTATCCACTATTACTTGAGTTTTCTTGCACTTCTTATTTGTCACTGGAGTTTAGCATAGTTCATCTATTAGCAGTCTTGTTCCCTTTTCTCCCAGCTTTCCATAGTATTTCAGATTTCTACATCTGGAGCAAGAGAGACATAAGTTAGGATCTTGATTTTACAAATTATTTCCAAAAGCCAAACATGTACTCTGTATAGTTTAATTTGGTGACAACATGTGGCATACAATAGAGGAGGGAAAGTGCTAGAAAGGACAAAGTTGAGATCATTACAAAATCCTAAATGAGAGATTAAGAGGTCTGGAATTTAGATATGGGAAGAAAGAAGAGGCCGATGGAATGAAAGTTAAGGCAAAGACTAGCCAAACCTCAGGCATATTTAGCTATGAAGCAAGAGTACTTGAGCAAACTTCTCTGCTCAAGGTGGAACTACACCTTTTTTTCTTGCTTCTGAAGAGACAGTTTATACTTTCAAGTAGGAGAGAATAAGCAGTTCTATTTCTGACCTTGTGTACATACTCTAGAGAGCAAGAAAGTTCAGGGTGCAACAGAAGAGCAAACAGCTTTGGAAAGAACAGGTACCGGGGGTTCTGTAAGCGTCATTGCTGTGGGTGATGAGATGAACTCAGGAGCTTGGGATGCTCTGTTTGGAATAATCACTTGCTTATCTGAAAATCAGGACTTTTTTATCAGGAAGAAGTGAAGAGCAGGTACAGAAAACAGCTCTCTGGTAAAAAAAGAAATGGTGATTCCACCATTTTTAATCACTCTTCAGAATAATAGAATGAAAGGAAATGTGTGTGTTTTCCTGGCCCAGTAGGAGACAAGTTAGGTATAGATTCTGATGGAGATGATAATACATATAAATATATATTTGCACTTATATATAGGCAGTATATATATATATATATATATATATATATATACTTGTATTTGTGTCTATAAGTTTTGGGACAGCAATGTCTAGATAAACAGCACTACACCAACTCTGCATATTTTTTTTTTTTGGCTTTTTGAGACAGGGTCTCACTGTGCAGTTCAGGCTGGCTTTGAGCTCACTTTTGTAGCCCAGGCTGGTCTCGAACTCGCAGCGATCCTCCTGCCTCAGCCTCCCAAGTGCTGGGATTACAGGCGTGAGCCACCACGCCCGGCCAACTCTGCATATTGACTTGAATCATTCTCCAGAAGATTCCTGAAAAAGGAAGAAAATATTTAGATTGAGATAACTAGCACCTAAGGAGAAACTAATTGTGTTTAAAATATTTTTTAGATTTAAGCTATGATGTTATGTTCATTAGCTGAAGTAGAAATAAATAAATGTGGGAGAAGGAACAAAGGAATGAAACATTTCTAAAATTTAAGTAATATTTCAATCATTAAAAGTTATCAGTTATATTTTTTGATAGATCTCAACATTTGATATGTGATTTTTATGATTTGTAAGTTTCTATAGTACTTTTTTATATGAAAACGCAGTGATTTAATTTTCAAGTTTATAACTAGGAACACTAAATAGAAATAAAATAAAATCTTCTGATTTTTTCCCTTTAAAAAAACCAATTTTATACTTTGAAAAAGTGGAATAAGCAATAAGTCAGCGCTGCTTTTCTATAGTTTTGAGCTGCTGCATATTGTAAGACTGAGTTGTTATCATTTTAGCAATTTATAGCTGTTATTTGTTGTTGTTTTAATCAGAACTATTTAAAGTCATTTCTTTTTTGTTTCAATTTTTTTATTGTTTAAATTTAACAATGGTTATATTACATATTTTCATCATCAGATCAGTTTAGATTAATACATATAGGTATATAAGATTGATCAAACAATTAAACATTAACCCTTCTAAATCAACATTACTTTTTTTTTT